>BCLG01004923.1:15860-32278 GCA_001602295.1 Zoysia matrella | reverse complement strand
AATTAACTTTATTATTAAAGTTATCTGAATCACAACTTATTATATTTTAAATTTGAATTAATTTTTTTGAATAAAATAAATAATCAAAATTGATTTTAAAAGTTAACAGTGATAACAATTTAGGAATAGAGAGAGTACATGTTAATAGAATAATAGTTGGACAAAACAAACAATAAGGAACTACTTGATTCACCGGCGCATTGCTGCGGGACTTTATAGATGATTAGATGATGATATGAAAATACATCTAAATGGTTAGCAATAACTAACTTTTAATATAATGCTATAATGACCGGATTTTTCTTACCTTTCGATAAGTCCCTCCCGATCTTCTGTGATCTTGCCAATCCCAAGAAGTTGACAAGCACGATATCACAAGCGATCAATCCAAAAACCATACAGAAGCATTAAACAAGAAACGAGAATAAAAATTAGCAAGTCAATGCAAATTTATTAGAATGTAATCCTCTAAAGGGGTCCATCGGCACGCAGACCGGAATCATCTCAGTGCAGAACGATCACTATCGAAAAATCCATACAAAAACAGCAACAGAAGCATCATCATGACAGCAGTGGCAAACCTTCTCAACACAGACACGCTTGAGCGTAGGAGCTAACTTCACGATCCGTCGCAGACGTAATCGAAGTCGAAGCTGTGAGTATTCTCTCAAAACAACAAATTAAAAAGCCGTGAGTACGAATACTGAGCAAACCTCGTACTACTTATCAACAATATATGCATGCAAATAATTTCAAAGGTAAAAGCTGGCTCAAGTGCTAAATGCAAGTTTAAAATATTTTATTTTATTTTAAAGATGAAAGAAAGTTTTATTTTAAAACTGTCAAATTTTATTATCTTGCCCCGCAGAGATCTCCGTTATCCTGGACGAGGATTCATTTTAAATACCGGTGTAACCTCCACACCCGGCCACAGCTCAAAGGTCGAAGTTAGTCCAAAATGTAAAACATTTTGAAATAGAAGAGAAGAAAAGAAAACAAAACTAATCATCGTGAAAGCTCTCAGGCAGTGTCTCTCTTCGGGACGTGGCAATGCGCATTGACTGTAACTCTGCAGAGTTTATGCACCTGGACCCACGAGAAGTGCCATCGGAAACTACCGTCGTAGTTCTAACGAACACACAAGACCTGTCCACAAGCTTTAACTGGTGTTACCCGTCCTCCAAAATAGAGATCCCAATTGCCTACACAAACAGGTCCTAGAGCTGTGAAGAGCCTACCACTGATCAGGTGAGGTATCTCGATCTCATGTGAGGAGTCATAGCTCTGCACCACATTAGCATATCACCGCTAACTCATGGGTAAACATCCAGTCTCGACAAGCTTTAAGATCAAACCTCTGTCCATACAGGGTAACGTGGTGTGCATGAAAAAGCACTGAAGACATATGACACGATGAACCGATCCTCATATGCCGAGGCATGTACTCTTTATTCTCAACGTCAACAACCAACGAGTCTCATAGAAATATTCCAATCTGGATCTTTCTGTTGTACCCGTCACAGGTACGCACACAGGGACTTCTCAAAAGTCTCTCAGCTCCTCAAACTCTAGCCTGCCCTCGCTAAATAGTTATGTATAGTTATTTGCAAAACTCACAAATTTAAATCACAGTTCAAAATCATTTAACACAAATTCTATTTTTATATCGATAGGAGTGAGGTAAAATAAATGCGACTAAACATGTTTAAGCATAAAATAAAATAATCATTCTAAAGCAATTCTAGGACTTATATTTTGTGAAACGATAAATCGACACGGCTTAAAAATATTGCTAACATATTTTAAAACAATTGATATACAGATTAGGGTTGCAAACAAAATATGTAATTTAAAATATTAGGTACAAAAGTGATCAAAGAACGCGGCTTACCTGATAGCTCGAGATCAAAGTCAGTATCTAGGTCGTCGAACTGAGCAGGTTCGCGATACTCCTCCTCGAGGTTACAAGTTAAATAACAACACGAACATGGGTGAAACAATAGGTACGAGACAATTTAAATTCGAATAATTAAATCTAAATTTAAATTGCAAGACTAAAAGTGCTCAAAATGTTTTTCGAAAAATTCTACAAGATGTTTTCGACGAGACGAATTTAACAGAATAATTTTAGAGTCTTTGGAGGCCAACCGGAGTTCTCAAAAACTCTCAAAGATTTTGCCTAAGAAAACAATTCTGAAACAAGAATGAATTGCTTGCTTCACGAGAATAGATCCTGACAGCACTCAAGTGGTGCCCTCTGCTCGAGGCTGGCTCTCTGCCACAAGCGCACGGCGACAATTCATGGTCAAACCACCTTCGAACGGCACTAGCTATCAACTAATCGATCCATAACCCAAGAGTACAATCGGCAGCTACTGACATGTGAGAATCGATAAGCTGAACGGAAGAACAGAATAGCTCACCACGGCTTGGACGGGGACTGCACAGCCGAGCAGATGGACGGGTGGAACGAGGTCTGTGCTGTTAGGACGCGGTCGGCAGAGGAATCACGCGCAGAGATGGATCGGGTCGGGGATGATGCGATCGAGGCGAGGACGGCGTGCAACGAGTCAAACGGACGATCGGCTCGGACAACATGAAGACGACGCGAGCAGGTACTCGCGCGCGGTCGCGGTCGAGGCAGGATCCGACGACGCAGACGGGGGGATGAAGGCGATGTGCAGGATGAAGACGCTGCCAGAGACGAGTTGGGGAACAGGGCGACGTGACACACGAACTGGGACGGGCGAGACGGCACGCGGACGAAGACAAGGCGAAGTCGGGGCACGGCGATGACGACGGACGAGGTGACGCCACGGCGGGGACGGCGCAACGTGGAAAGGGCGAGGCGGACGGGAGCAGCGGCTACGCTCGCCAGACGCGGCTCCGCTCTGGCTTGGCAAGAGGAAAGAAAATGAGAAAAAAAGAGAGGAGTTGGTGAAAAGGGATACGAAGAAGAAGGAATATATAGAAAAATTGATAAGAGAGATTTGGAAATTAATTAGGGAATTAATCTCAGCATAGCAAAGTCTGCAAATTAAATTTTCGGCGTCAGAAAAAATTAAAAAGAGAAATTCAAATTTGAACGGAATGAAATTGAGATAATCTTCACTTAGATTATTTAAAATTTCGGTCTATTACAGACTCCTCCCTTACAGTATCTCGTTCTCGAAATCAATCAAGAAGCAAGCTCGAACAGATAGAAAAACTCTTTTCTCAGACTCTCTTTATTCTCTCAAATAGTCTCTCGCTTGTGTGTTTGTTTCATTGGACTTTAAGAAACTTAATCTAGAACCTCTTTGTCTCTTTGAATGCCTCATCTAAAATCTTCACAAGGTACTTTAGGTACTCGAACGTGTTCTAAATATCTAAAGCATCAAAGACAACTTACTCTTTCGACACTCGAAGACACTTCTTCAAGTGAGATGTGAAAAATAGGATGCACGCCCGCTAACTCTGATGGCAAGTCTAACCTATATGTAATCTTTTCGATCTTTCTTAGAATTTGAAAAGGACGAACAAACCTCGAAATCAACTTCCCTCAGATATAAAAACGACGCGTGCTATAGAGAGGTGACACTTTAAAATACACCTAATCACCAACCTCGAAAGAAAAAGGCCTCTTTCTCTTATCTGCATAACTCTTCTGACGGCTCTGAGAAACCCAGAGATGCTCTTTGATCTTCTCAACCTTCTTTTCTACGGCTTTGATGGAATCAGAACCAAAAAAAGACCTCTTATCAACCTCTGACTACATAAGCGGGTACGGCATCTCCTACCATACAATGCCTCAAAAGGTGACATCTTTAAACTGTCTTGAAACTTGATATTGTAAAATAACTTCGCAAAAGAAAGACTGTCCTTCCAGCTCTACCCATAGGTGATCACACAAGCTCTCAATATATCCTCTAAAATCTGGTTCAAAAGCTCTGTCTGACCATCTGTCTGAAGATGATAAGCTGAACCGTACACTAGATGTGTACCCATAGCCTCATGCAAGCTCCTCCAGAATCTTGCGGTAAACTAAGGCTCGCGATCTGACAGAATACTCTTCGACGCACCATACAACCTCACGATGTTGTCGATATGCACATACGCCAACTTATACACCGAAAAGTTATCGCGCACAGGGATGAATTGTGCAGTCTTGGTCAAGCGGTCCACCACCACTAAGATAGACTTATGGTGATGTGAACTCATCGGCAGCCCAGTGATGAAATCTATACTGGTGTCATCTCACTTTTAAGAAGAGATTAACAACAGCTTTAACAATCTAACCGGTCTCTGATGCATAGCCTTAACTCGTCAACAAACATCACACAAGGCAACATATTCAGCAACGTCCGCCTTCATGTCAACCCACTAAAAACGAGTACTCACATCCTCGAATATCTTGGTGCAGCCTAGATAGATAGAATACCTCGAATCATGAGCCTCTCTCAGAATAGTATCTCGCAACTCTGGCATTCTCGGAACAAAGATACGATCCCCAAACCACAAAGCTCCCTACTGATCAACACAAAAATCAGGTGCTCTGAACTTTTCTTATCTATGAAAACTCTTCACCTCAGAGACTGACCTCGGTGACTCCCACTCTACAACAGCCTTGACCTTCTCGAGATCAACGGCAACTTTCTCAGCAGTGAAAAAATGACCTAGAAAAGCAACTTTCTCCAACCAAAACTTGCACTTGCTGAACTTGGCATAGAGCTGATGAGACTTCAACCTCAAGTACAACTCTCAGATGCTACTCATGTTCTTCCGCTGACTTGGAGTAAGCGAGGATACCATCAATGAAAACCACCACGAACTTATCCAACTCAGCCATGAACACATTGTCATCGTGTTCATAAAGTAGGCAGGGGCATTAGTGAGTGCAAAAGAAACGACCATGAACTCATAAGACCCATAACTCATCACGCACGAGTTTTCGAAATATCGGAAGGACGAATCTTCATCTAGTGATACTTCGATCTCAAATCAATCGAGAAAAAAAACTTCGCACCTTTCAACTGTTCAAACAAATCATCGATCCTTCGCAAAGGGTATTTGTTCTTTATCGTCACCTCATTCAAAGAACGGTAGTCAACGTACATGCGCATTGACCCATCCTTCTTACTCACAAAAAAGCATTGTGGCTCCCTATAGAGAAACACTCGACCAAATGAACCATTTACTCAAGAGCTTATTGATGTGCTCCTTAAGCAAAGCAAGCTCATCGAAAAACATCAGGTTTGACCGCTTGGCAATCGGTGCGATACTAGAAAGTAGATCAATCACAAACTCAACATCTCGATCCGAGGGGTGTCTTGGCAACTCATCTAGAACCACCTTTGAAAACTCACGAACAACTGGAATCTGCTCCAAAGACATCTCCTGCAAACTGCAAACTGAAGCTAGAACTCTGGATGCTCTAGGAGCGCACTCCACTCGAACACTATGGTGGTTAACCAACAACACAACCCTCTTAGTATAGGTGATTACTTCCTTGTGCCACGCCAGCCAATCCATCCCCAAGATGACATCAATGTCACGCGAGGAAAGAACGATGAGATCGGCTAGAAAGACCACACCCTCAATCAAGATTTGAACGCCTCTACACTCAACAACACTTATAGACTCCAAGAGATAAAGTGGTAAGTGCAGGTATAGCTAAGAGTGAGGTAGAGAGATTGTGTCTAGTCGCAAACACCGATGACACAAACAAATAAGTAGCCCCTGAATCGAACAAAACCGTCGCTAAGTGAGAGTGAACCAAGAACTCACCAACAACGACGTCGGATGCCTCCTGAGTCTCCTTCACAGAGATGTGGTTCAGACGGCTGCGCGTGACGCTCGGCTGAGCAGGGCCATGGACCGCTGAACGCCCTCCTCGACCTCCAAATTGATGCGGTGGCCTAGCGAGAGTGGCAAACTGAGCACCACCTCCCCCAGGATCCTGTTGCTAACGCCTCGGGCACTGAAACGCCTTCTGCCCCTCTTGGTCACACTCGAAACAGCGAACCGAGGGTTGACCTGTTGTCGGACGAAAAGTGAACTGCTGATGTTGCTAGAAAGCACCTCCCTGACTCTGAGGACCCTGCCACTGAACTAAAACTAGAGCAAGAGCAGTGGATCGAGCGAATGTGGGCTGTTCAGATCCCTGCTGGAACGATCCACTGAAACGCTGACGCTAAAAAGCCTCATGACTAGTTCTCTAACCAGCTGCCCTCCTCTTCGCATCCCTGGACCGATCAAGCTTCTGAAGTGACACCTCCAAAGTCAGGCACCGATCAATGAGCTCACGAAAACTCCCCTGAACACCACTATCCCGGTACGAAAGCATGCCGAGACGCAAGCCCTTCTGGAACCAGTACATCTTGTGACGCTTGATCAAAACCTTCTCTGGTGCAAAACGGCTGAGCTGAGTGAAGCGGTTAGCGAACTTGGTGATAGGCATACCTCTCTGACGAAGGTTAGGGAACTCCTCCGCCTTCGCCTCTATGCCTCCCTCAGAGATCTGGAAACCACAGAAAGTGATGACAAAGTCGTCCCAAGTGAACGGCTCTAGATCATCAAGAGTAGCGTAAAGCGTGTCTCACCAAGCGCCAGCTGCACCTGTCAACTGGTGAGTCGCTAAACGAACAGCCTCCTGATCATCACACTAAATGAGATCAATCTTCTTCTCAATGTCCATGAGCCAATCATCAGCATCCAGAGGGTCAGCTGCACGATCGAAAGTGAGCGGACGCATGCTCAAGAACATAGCCATGCGGAAACCGGCTGGCTGGTGGTACTGTGCTACATCTGTAACATGAGTACGTCCACGAAGATGCTACTGTGACTGCTCAACAATCCGCTCTAACAGAAGCATCTGTCGGGCCATCACCTCCGCAAGTTTTGGAGCAGCTGAAAGCTCCTCACCAGGTGAGGCTGCACCGACAGGCTCAACTTCAGGGTCCATGGCGACTCCTCCGCCACACCCTCCAGCCTGAGAGCTTGGTGCTCCAGCGTGACCATGCCCACGGCCACATCCTCGACCAACGCCGGACGCGTCAGCCGCGAGTGGCACCGGTACACGGCCTCCAGCTCCGCGACCACGACCTCCGAGAGCGGCACCACGACCACGCCCCGCGAGTAGCGGTACCTCAGGGTCCTCCAAAGCGGCCAACTTGAAACGAGCCTAAAGATGTCCAAACCTCCTCTGAGCTATCTGTTGTAGAAAAACATTTTTATTTAGAAAGATAGCATAGCAGAAACTAGAATCAAAAGACCGAAGAATAGCAGATCAGGATAAGAAAAACCAGACAAGCACAATTTGAAGCAAACAAGACTTTCATCAAGAAACAACGAGATTTAAGAAAACAACATTCACGATGAAGGTTTGATAGCAGATTCAAAAATTTAGAAATATTTCTTTGTTACATCTAGTTTTACGATTTCACTCTTATAGTCAAGTATGGCTCTGATAACGATTGGGTTTTTCTTATCTTTCGATAAGTCCCGATCTTCCGTGACCTTGTCAATCCCAGTAAGTTGGCAAGCACGACATTACTAAGCGATCAATCAAGAAACTATAACATAAGCATTAAACAAGAAACGAGAATAGAAATTAGCAAGTCAATGCAAATTTATTAGAATGTAATCCTCCAAAGAGGTCCATCGGCACGCAGGCCAAAATCATCTCAGACCAGAACGATCACTATCAAGAAATTCGTAGAAAAGAAGCAACAGAAGCATCATCGTGACAGCAGCGAGGAACCTTTTCAACACAGGCACGCTTGAGCGTAGGAGCTAACTTCATGGTTCGTCAGAGACGTAGTCGAAGCCGAAGCTGTGAGTATTGCGTGAAAACAACAAATTAGAAAGCAGTGAGTACGAATACTCAGCAAACCGCGTACTACCTATCAACAGTGTATGCATGCAAATGGTTTCAAGGGTAAAGGCTAGCTCAAGTGCTAAATGCAAGTTTAAAATATTTTATTTTATTTTAAAGATGCAAGAAAGTTTTATTTTGAAACTGTCAAATTTTATTATCTTGCCCCGTAGAGATCTCCGTTATCAGAACGAGATTCATTTTAAATACCAGTGTAACCTCCACACCGGGCCACAGCTCAAAAGCCGGAGTCCAAACCATTTTGAAATAGAAGAGGAGAGAAAAAAACAGCACTAATCATCGTGGAATCTCTTAGACAGTGTTCCTCTTCGGGACGTAGCAATGCGCATTAACTGTAACTCTGCAGAGTTTATGCACCTGAAGCCGCGAGAAGTGCCATCGAAAACTAACATCGTAGTCTCAACGAACACACAAAACCCGTCTACAAGCTTTAACTGAGTTACCTGTCTTTCAAGATAAGAATCTCAATTGCCTACGCAAATAGATCGTGTAGCTGTGAAGAGCCTACCACTGATCTAGTGAGGTATTTCGATCTCATGTGGAGTCATAACTCTATACCACACTAACACATCACCTCAAACCCACAAATAAACATCCGGTCTCAGTAAGCTTCAAAATCAATCCTCTGCCCATACAAGATAACGTGGTGTGCATAAAAAAGCAGTAAAGACATGTGACACGACGAACCGGTCCTCATATGTCAGAGCAGGCACTCTCTACCCTCAACGTCAACAACCAACAAGTTTCACGAAAAAATCTCAACCTAGATCTTTCTGTTGTACCCGCCACAGATACGCCTACAAAGACTTCCCAAAAGTCCTCCAGCTCCTCGAACTCTAGCCTGCCCCCGCTAAATAGTTCTGTATAATTATTTGCAAAATTCAAATGAGTTCAAAATCATTTAACACAAATTCTATTTTTATAGTGATTGATGTGAAGTAAAATAAATACGACTAAGCATGACTAAATATAAAATAAAATAATTATTCTAAACCAATCCTAGGGCTAAAATTTTTGAAATGATAAATTGACACGATTTGAGAATATTGCTAGTATATTTTAAAATATTTAACATGTAAATTAAGTTTGAAAACAAAACATACAATTTAAAATACTAGGTACAAGAGTGATTAAGAAACGTGGCTTGCTTGATAGCTCGAGATCGAAGTCGACATACGAGTCGTCGAACTGAGCGGGCTCGCGATACTCCTCCTCGAGGTCCCTAGCTAAATAACAACACAAACAGGGGTGAGACACTAAGTGCGCGATAATTTAAATTCAAATAATTAAATTTAAATTTAAATTGCTAGACTAAACGTACTTCAAACATTCCCAAAAAATTCTCAAAATATTCTCCGAAAAGTTCTACACGACGTTCTCGACGAAACGAATTTAACAGAACAATTTTAAAAATCTTTGGAGACCAAACGGAATTCCCCAAAAACTCTCAAAGATTCAGCCTAAAAAAACAATTTTGGAACAAGAATGAATTACTTGCTTCACGAGAACAGATCCTGACAGCACTCAAGCGGTGCCCTCTGCTCAAGGGTGGCTCTCTGCCACAAGCGCACGGCAACAATTCACGGTCAAACCACCACCGAACGGCACTGGCTATCAACTAATCAATCCATAACTGAGTACAACCGGCATTTACTGACATGCAAGAATCGATAAGCTGAACGAAAGAACAGAATAGCTCACCACGGCTTGGACGGGATCTGTGCAGCAGAGCAGATCGACGGGTGGAACGATGTCCGTGCTGTCAGGACGCGGTCGGCAGAGGAATCGCGCGCAGAGATGGATCGGGTCGGGGATGACGAGGACGGCGCACAACGAGTCGAACGGACGATCGGCTCAGACAAGACGAAGACGACGCAAGCAGGTACACGCGCGCGGTCGGGGTCGAGGCAGGAACCGGCGACGCAGACGGGGGATGAAGGCGACGCGCAGGATGAAGACGCTGCCGGAGACGAGTTGGGGAACAGGGCGACGCACGAGCCGGGACGGGCGAGACGGCACGCGGACGAAGACAGGGTGAAGTCGGGGCACAGCGATGACAACGGACGAGGTGACGCCGTGGCGGGGACGACGCGACGCAGAACGGGCGAGGCGGACGGGAGCGGCGGCTCCGCTCGCCAGACGCGGCTCCTCTCTGTCTTGGGAAGGAGGAAAGAAAATGAGAAAAAAAAAAAAGAGGGTCGGTGGAAAGAGATAGGACGGAGGAGAAATATATAAAAAAAACTAAGTTTAAAAATTAATTAAAGAATTAATCTCAGCCAGCAGAGCCTGCGAACTGAATTTTCAACATAAAAAAAATTAAAAAGAGAAATTCAGATTTGAACGGAACGAAATTCAAGATAATCTTCACTTAGATTATTTGAAAATTCCGGCCTGTTACATATACTTACCTAATAGAGGTGATAATTCTAGCCATTAAGAGGATTGAAATGAAATATTATAATTATAGGTGATTGAGAAAATTGTAACTTTAGATTTTGAATCTAAAAGCATTCTTCACTCATATGAATTGGGTAGAGTTCAATTATTAGTGCGGTCAATTGAAGATTGCGTGCCTCCAACAATTTTAAAGGAACCCTAGAAAAGGAAATGTATTATAATCATCAATAAACAGAGAAGAAACTTCATATGGGCTAATTTGAATAATTAAGGTCAGCTTGCTTCCATATTAGGTCTTTAATCCAGTTATGTTTTTCTATGAAAAAATAGATACGCAAAGAGAGGTATATTATATATCTGCAACTCAAGCAAAGAGAAGACTTGTAAGTAATTGACAATTGTTACAAAACCTTTTCTCTTGAGTTCCTCTGATTGTATAATGATTGCATTGAGATTATGATGGACACTAACAAATTCCTGCGACATTAACAATTTGTTTAGTCCCAATGGTTTTCCCATCCAATTCGTTAAGGTAGTAAACAAAACAAATAAGCACTGCATAGAGAGAAAGAGAGTGCTCACTAAGAGGCTTATCATCAAACCAATTTCATAATTCTTAAATTCCATTATTTGACAAAAATTATGACATGAGGAGATTAGATAAAGAAATTACATAACTAAATTAAACCAGCACTTTATGCAATAAGCTCAGAAAGTTATATACAGATATTAGGTTATGCGTGAGGTTTCACTCACCTTAGAGATATGCAGGGATCACAATAATAATTAACGATTAAAAAGTTTCTAACACAATTAGTAAAAGAGCGGAATAGTGTCACCTGAATGAGGATGAAGAAGACCTAAGATAGATACTCAATATCCAGAAAGAAAGTAAATTTTTTATGAAACTACAAATATGCACAGGATATTCTAAATGAGAATATAAAGAAATTCATGTGGACTTTTGGAAGAACTTAATTATCATTTTTGCAGTACAAATAAAAATCACAGGATATATGAGACAGAATAATCTGATGAAATTTACATAATGTAAGGGGACAGAAGTACTATTTCTAACACAATTAAGTAAAAGAGTGGAATAGTGTCACCTGATTGATGATGAAGAAGACCTAAGATCCTGCCATATTAGAGAGAAAATAATTTGCACAAACCTACAAATATACACAGGATAATCTAAATGAGATTATAAAGAAATTTATGCGAACTTTTGGAAGAACTTAATTAGCATTTTTGCAGTACAAATAAAAATTACAGGATATATTGGATGGAATAATCTGATGAAATTTACATAACGCAGGGGAACAAAGTACTACTGTACTACTCTTGATGTCGCTGTTCACTTTTAAATTTAACTTTGACCACTCGTTTTATTCAAAAAATTTGCTCGAATGTGTAAAATTTTAAGTTGTGATTCAAATAATTCTAATGATAAATCAATTTATATCAAAATATATCAAATTTATCAAAAAATTTAATAAAATAAATAGTTAAAATTGAATTTAAAATTAAACAGCGACATTAAAGAACGTTAACGGAGGGAGTATGTATTACTACGCAGGAGTAGTAGATAAAATGAATACAACAGGAACAAAAATTTGGGGATGTGTCGCAGTGCAAAAGCTGATAGCAGCAATACATACCTGCACGTGCGAGGAGCAACAGGATGGCTTCCGTAAAAAAATTTCCGCTTTGATGCCTTGCCTTGTCGCTGCTGTGTGATCAGATGTGCCGTCCATGGCCGCCATGCGCAAGGAGCCCGCAGAGATAGAGAGAGAGGGAGTGCCTTTCGCCGCCGCATCCCCTAACACCAAAATTTCTGGATGTGTGTGTGTGAGAGAGAGAGAGAGATTGCCTTCCGGTGCCGCATCCTTACACCAAAATTTCTGGATCAGTGGCGGCTACAGCAGCGCACTGTGCTAGCCGACGGAGTGGAGGCCGTAGAGCCACACCACACCTGCGTCGCTCCGTCTGCCTCCTGCAGCTGCTGTTCGGTTCCCCGCTGGAGCCTGCTTCTACGCATGGCCCCGGCTCGAGTAGTCCCGTCCCTCGCCGTCGCTGTCGACTCGCCCGGTGAGTCTCTTTGCAGACCGACTGCTCACTTTCCTGGAAATGTTCGGCGCCTCCAAGTTGTCCCGACACAGGGGCAAGGAAAGGGCCAAGAAAGGGAAAGGAGAGGAAGCATCACGGGGAGGGAAGGTAGGCAGGCGTGAATGGGAGAAGGCGTCTGCGGGCAGGGTTTAACTTATCACGAACGTAAAAACCGTTCGAAAGCGGTTAGAAAAAAACTGTGAAAATCGTTAAAACTGTTTGGTTTTTTATTTAAATTTTAATTTTTAAATTTTAAGACGGTTTGGATGGTTTGAAAACGGTAAACCGAACGGTTTTTACGGTAAACCGCGCGGTTTGAACGGTAAACCGCTTGGTTTTTTAAAAACCGGTAACAGCGAAAACCGAGCGATTTTTGTTGAAAACCGCGCGATTTTTACGGTAAACCGTTTGATTTATCTGAAAACCGAGAAATTAATAAAAAATAAGAAATTAAATTAAAAAGTGGTAGAAAATTGGGTATGACCTATTCTAATTTCTTTTAATATCAATATTCACAACATATTTCATTCACAAATAAAAAACAGTTATTCATTCATAACAAATTCAAAGTTTGTAACACAATAAATCCATATATACATGTTGTTCATTCACAACAAATCTAAAGTCCATACATAGTTTTCGAAGCACATTTTACTTGTGAATTGTACTCCAATCAAAATATGCATTGTCGCACTCTTCACTTAAGAAGAGTTAAATTTCTCTAGTAGCTAACAACTCCGCTTGAATTCATTCCAAGATTGTCTCGTTCAAGCAGTAGTTGTCTCCCATTGCGAGTATAACATGTTATAAAACTATGAATTTTGCTATTAGTATACCCATGTGGTGAGAAGTTGTGTGCTACGATCACCGTACGGATAATTGTAGTACTCATTAACTTGACTGCATGAGGAATCACTGTCTGACGCGGAATAGTATGTGCCGTAGTAATGCTGCCTCCCCTTTGATGTCTTTGGTGACTGTGCAGCACTATGGTTCTCATCCTGTGTAGCATGGATTTAGTTTGTCTCAACTACAAAAGAAGTGAAGTGTAAGATAAATAAATCAAAATTGATCGTATGATACGAAATTTTTTTTACCTGTAAAATAATGAGTTGTGACCGGTGCCTGTGACTCAGAAACCATACTGTCTGGTGGGTCTCCAGATATAGTCCGGGAGCTGCTATCATTTGATTCCTGATAGACTGGGCTTCGTCTTTCCCTTTGCTTCTTAACCTCATCTTTTTATCACTTTTTTCTGTCTTGCACTTTGAACCTTTCTCTTGACTATATGAGTATCACTCACATTTTGATCTACCCATTCAGATATTGTTGCAGCACGAGACAAGCGCAGCAACTGTCTACCAGCGTCATCATCTGTAACAAGACGGCTGGGTATAGGACTGTGAGTCTCGGTGCTCTTTTCATCAAGAACAGGGTCAGAATTGGATCTCTCATGTTTCATCCATTCTCGAATAGGATTTGAAGAATCATACAACGATAGCTCTATGAGACGATCAAATGGATCGGCTTCTGGTGACTTATATGTCTATGAAACATCACGCATACGGATCCGAAGGTTGTAGTTAACATACACTAGCTTATGCAATTTCTCATGAGATAATCTATTACGCACCTTCGTGTGGATCAATGCATATGTACTTCAGTTGCGCTCACAACCATTGAATGATGCACACTGTGAGACTATCCGTAATGCAAGTTGCTGGAGATGAGGTGTGTCACCTTCAAACATGTTCCACCAAGCTGCAGAAGTATTCTTATCCATTGCCATTCTGTTGGCCAACTCAGTGTCGAATGAACCTTGTTTTCTTCTAAAAATTTCTGCCTCTTCCAAGGCATGCACACACAAGTCGGTTGATGCTATGCGTGTAAATGCCTCTCAAATATCGTTATCATATTTCAACTCATCCCGTAAGAATAGTGACTTTTTGGGTTCAAAGATCCAGCTGCACATGTAACAATAGTTAGATATTGTTGCAGTAGAAACAAAAAATACAATAATGTTTTTTCTAAGTACGTACTACCTGGATTCACAAAGGTATCATTGAAAATGTCCACCATCCTACGATTTATAATGTCCATATACCTCTGCATCTCTCGCTCATCATTCCTATAAAGGGCTTCATACTCATTTTTACATAAATGATATCTGAGAAGTACTTCACTCAAGGTAGGGCTCTTTGTAGGGCTCTTGTCTTGATCAGCAAATCGAAGAAACGCATACAAAGGTTACACTGCATCTACCACATGTTTCATTGAATCCCACCATGACATGCTTGCTAGACAAGAGTGAGCATACCTTCCGTCCTCAGTATTAGTAAATCTACTATTTAAAAATATCTGAGAACTCATCCATGCCATGAATTTTTCTCTCCGACGAAGCATACTCTCAAAAAACATGTAGTTTGTGCTAAACGTGTTGCATTCCATCTTATCAACTCATCACCAATAGCATTGATCATCATAGAGTGCAACTGATTATGATTATACAACCAACGAGAAATGTTGCGAGCCAACTGTATCATAACTTTATGCTCTAGAAACTCACCAATAGCCTTTAGCATCATGTTGATTGTATGGGCCACACATGGTTGCTAGACAATATGAGGATACTTGTTTATTAGCAGCTTGCACGCTTTTTTATAATTTGAACTATTGTTTGTAATAAACTGCACAATATTGTCTGCACCTACATCAATGCATACCTTATTTATTTTCTGCACAAAAATGTTTCATTGTTCAAAATACCATAGATACAAATAAAATAAATAGTGCACAAGACCGTTTCATTGTTCAAATATCATAGCTGCAAATAAAACAAATAGTGCTATAGAATAAACATATGTCTCGTACTTTAAATATGAAGTCCGCAGATTGGCTATGCCCAGTAACATCACACGAGTTGTGAAAAAATATGACACCATTACAGTAGATCATAAAGTTTATCAAGCTCATCCCTGTAGGGCCAGTCCAAAAGTCACACATAATCGTGACACCGTACATCGGCCACTCCATCTTGAATTTATCGAATTCTTTCTTGATGTCTTGCTCGTTCGCATCAAGATACGTGACATCTATTTCCCTTCCAGTTAGGCTAGGCACGCCCTCACCTGCAAATATCATGACACACGAAATAAATATGATAACATATAACGAAACATGTAATACAATAAAATAAAAGTCTCGTACCCCATCTCTGTGTCTTCTTTGTAGCACTAACAAAGTATGGACTATCGGCTTTTCTACTAGAGATGGCTTCTGTATGAATTTTTTTTGATCATGCGTGTCTAATGGCCGACTTTGCTAGCTTGCTCTTCGCAGTCCATGGACCTATATCAATCCTAGTTTGAATCCATTCATTACCTGACCTTTGTGATGCGGACCTCCTCATTATCCCAAACAATTCAGACCCACCACCTTCCTGCGACGAACCAGAAGCACCTTGCGATGAACCAGCACCAGCACCACCACTCTCGAACTGACCACTATACGAATGCTGACGCTGTTGAAATTTCTCCTCCTCTCTAGATAACCTCATGGCAGCCTGCATCTCCTCATCGTTCTCCTCATTGACATTTCTCCGACTTGCAACCTGGTGCTGTCTAAGGGTCTGTTTAGCTCAGTCCTTCCTCCGCTCGGCGGTTCTATCAAGCTCTCGACAAAAATAGTCCCGCACGTCTGTGGGAACATAAGGACACTTAAGTACGCTGCTTCCACGATATGCCAAATGTTGCTTGAATCGTGTGGCACCACCCCCTCTCTTCACGGCCTTGCAATATTTACAACGAAACCAAAGATACACGTTGTCCTCGTGCTCTCAAACCGAGTCGGTCTGATCTGACATCTTACAACTAACAATTTCTGAAAATAACCAACTATGTTCTAAATTTGCTAACAAATCGATCAATATTTGAACAAAAAACACAAAAACAACTATCTCACCTTCGCTACCACGGAAACCTAACAGATCGGACGGTTTTCCGCGCTAATCAGGCGGCTTACCACGCAAATCACGCGG
>BCLG01004923.1:0-12628 GCA_001602295.1 Zoysia matrella | reverse complement strand
CCCGCCCGCTGCCGCTCCCGCCCCCGAAGCTGGTCCGCTGCCCGGCGCTGGACCGCCAGGCGGCGCGCGCCAGCCGCGTCCGATTCGCTCGCAAGCTCCTCACCCTCCTGCTCTCCAAGCCGCGCCGCTTCCTCCCGCTCCGCGTGCTCCGCCGCTGCCGCCGCTTCCTCGGCCTCCCGCGCGACCGTCCGCTGGTTCGCATGGTGCTCCGTTACCCTGCGCTCTTCCGCCTCTTCCAGGCGCCTACCTCCAGCCCGCTGTCCCCATCCCTATCCACGCTCGCCGTCGGGCTCACCCCCGCCACCGAGGCCCTCGCCGCCGACCTCGCTGGACTCCGTGGGGGCTCCGCTGTAGCGACCCGTCTGGCGGGGAAATTCCACCGCCTACTCCTCATGACCCCGCGCCGGAGCATCCAAGTGAGTAAGCTCGCCCACCTCGCCCCCGATCTAGGCCTCGCCATGGACTTCCGCGCCACTCTCTGCCCCCGGCACCCGCACCTCTTCAGCTTCGTTCACACTCCCGGCGGACACGCGATCCAGCTGGCCGACCCCCCGCCGCCGCCCCCTCCGCCACTTCCCCCTCTCCGTCCAGCCGCACCGCCTGACCGGCTCATGGACCGACCGCGGAGATTCCCCCACCTTCCACTTCGCCGTGGGCTCAACCTTCGACGCGCACACCGTGACTACCTCCTGCGATTCCATAGCCTTCCTGAGGTATCACCATTCGAGCAGCTGGATGAGAGCGCTGGTTTGGAGATGTTTGAGCGGCGAGCATGTGCTGTAGTGCGGGAGGTGCTTGCGATGACCGTGGAGAAGTGGACA
Organism: Zoysia matrella; assembly: GCA_001602295.1. NCBI lineage: Eukaryota > Viridiplantae > Streptophyta > Magnoliopsida > Poales > Poaceae > Zoysia > Zoysia matrella. Next base: position 11,807 of record BCLG01004923.1, on the reverse strand, counting down.
TTAGTGGACCACCTCACTCATTTGAGGAAGGACTTTGGGTTGCCGAATCGACTGCGAGCTATGCTAGTACGCCATCCAGAAATGTTCTATGTGAGCGTGAAAGGGGTGCGACACTCTGTGTTCCTTGTGGAGGCGTTTGATAATGATGGGAGGCTTGTCGTGGAGGATGAGATGCTGGTTGGGAGGGATAGGCTGGAGGAGCTTGTCCAGGAAGGAAAGCGAATGAGGCGTGCTCCAAAGAAAGGTGCTCTTACATTTACTGGTGACAGTGACGAGGACGATGAGGAGGAGGCTGAAGAGGAGGGCTCAGTAGAAGTGGACGATGAATTTGGGGACTTGTTTGTGGATGGAACCATTGGGGACGATTGGGAAGAGGTGAGTAATGAAGGTGGAACTGAGGGAGATGACGAGTGTGATGCTGAATCTGATGCAGTTGAGGAGTTTTGGATGAAGAAAGCTGTGGATGAAGGGCTGATTGACAGGGGCAGCGAGCATGATGTTTGGTGAGGGTGGATGTTTGCCTAGGATGCTGTTGAGGTACGAATATCCCAATATGCTCTTCTCCACAATTTACATACCCAGAAGAAATACCAGCACATAATCTGGTGTCTTACACCTATTGATTCTATTTGAAGCCTCTTACTAGGTATGAAAATATCAATGTTCATGTTCATGTTCATCTGATCCACACTATTCCAGCTCATTTGCTCGACAAAATAGTTAGTAATTTTTACAGACATGTCCATGGATTGCCTGAAAACTTTTGTTGTATAGCTTGGTTTGTAAACTTAAGCTGGTGCTTCATTGAATCGTTTTTATTTTGGATGCTAGCATGGTAATCTTACTTCTGGAGATTTAAGACACTGAGTGGTATCTACCCATATGAAATTTCTTACTCCACAGGCACTCATCTGGTAATTTTGTTCATGTACTCCTTCGGTCCCCAAATATAAGCATTTCTAGGTTTGTTCAAAGTAAAATTCTATCAATTTTGATTAACAATATCTAAAAATTTAAATAATTTCTAATATAAAGAGTTACATATTATGAAAATTTGTTTCATGGAGAATCTAACATGATCTATATATGATAAAACATCTTTAATTTTCTATTATTAAAGGTCAATTAAAATAGTTTTTGACTCTGACTAAACCTAGAAATGCTTATTTAGGGATGGAGGTAGTAGAAAGTACCATTATGATCATGACAACCTTAGGTAAAAGTTCTTACCAAACAGAGAATACCATAATATAGCCCTATTATGATAGTCTCAAAGTTCGTGCTAATGCTGCGGTTTATAGAAAAATATTAACTTAAGAAATAATATATTAATATTAAAATGAATTTGTTTTGTTTTCCAACAACTTTCCTTGATATCATGTATTTGTTACGGGTAGTTGTGTTTTGTTAACTAACAATGGTTCGTGTGGACAAGGTCTGAGAGATCTGGAAGAGCTCATCCGTTAAATTCGTAAGGGGTGTCTGTGGAGAGATTTTATCAGTCAGATTTGTAAAATAGGATAATTTTAGATGCATTTTCCGTGCGCATGTAGTCTAATCTATCTCGGTTGAGGACATTTTACCGTGTGTACGTAGAAAAGAAAAACTGTGCTTTTTCAAAAAGTAGGGATTATGACATGTTAAGTTCATCTTTTGCATTTGGAGTATTTTCTTTAGGGTTATAACGTCTTTAAGAATTGAACTCTTATTGGCTAGCTATAGCATGGAAGCATCTTCCTTACAATAAAAATCAACTTAAAACTTAAGCGATAAGCGATATAACCTGACAAAACCAACCCACTAAACAATCAAATTTATAGGATGTCATTAGTGTGAAAGTGAAACTCCGAGACAGGCTAGCCATACCATTGCTAGAAAGGAAAAACAAGAAATAAGCCTATTCAACAAGAATGCTCTAGTATCCCACATATTCATAATGTTTCTTCAATGGAACTAAATGTATTATTCTCAAACAAATTGGTATATCGGCTGGAATGTTTTGCCAGAAGGTTGAAAATAGATTTGAAGTACTTATTCCATTTTTTTTGTCCAAAATATAGGAACTTGTTAGCGTAAGAATTAATACCTACTTTATAAATTATATTTGATAACTTTTGGACTTGAACATTCAAGGAATACTCTTATGAATGGGTCATGCAAATTCATGGTGATTCTTCACATTAGCGAGTGACTTTTGTGGTGAATATCTTTTCAATTTGAACATTCAAGGATGATATTTTATGAATGGGTCTTGTATATTGTTGGCATCAGCTTTTCCTTCCAGCTTTTGGACTGCAACATTTTCGACACACTTTTGTTGTTTTTGCTATTACCACAATGCTGAAATATAGTTGCTCAATCAATATGTCTCCTCCAGAATGTTTAGGCATGATTGTGTTGCATTTAATTGTTTGTTTGTTAACAGTTCCTCTCTGTTACTATATCCATAGTTGCTCATAAAAAATGGTCTTTGATTTGGTGCAGGCAAGGTTTCACTTACCGTTTGATGTGCCAGAACCGATGGCCACTGGTTTGACGGTTTTCACGAAAATCGAAAATACTGATTGGCTAACTGGCCAAAATTCAAATTCGAAATCAGCAGCCGGCTCGGCAAAACTCGGACGGCAAGCTAACCAGTTTGGCTGGCTAACTAGTCGGTTTTACCGGCTAGCCGAGTGGTGTGGTTTTCGTAGCAAATTGCAGGAACGAAAACTGAGGGGTTTGGGTGGTAAATCGCTCGGTTTTGCAGAAAAACCGTTCAGCAAAATGCAAAACCGGCAGAATATTGGAAATAGAGAAAATAGAAGAGAAAAAAAAAGAAATTTTGGCATGACCTTTGCTAATTAGTTGCAATACCATTATACAAATAATTATACACAGTTACGCAACAAGTCCATATAATATTACAACATGCCTATTACCATGTCCATATATAGTTTTTAAAGAACACATTACCTTGGAATCGTATTCAAATCATAATATACTTTGTTGCAATCTTCACTTATTATGATTTGAACTTCTCTGGTAGTCAACAACTAAGCTTTGAACTTGTTCCATGTTTGTCATGTCCACTATGTCTAAGTGGACACTTGTCTCTTATTGTGAGTATAACATATAATAAAAATTTGGGTTTTCCCTTTGGTAGATCAATGTTGTGGGTGGTTATGGGCTAGTTGTAGTTGTCATAATGATGTTGCCTACCTCTCGTTGTGGTCTTCAGTAACTATAGAGTACCATGGTTTTGATCTTGGGTGGCATGAGTAAAATCGGTTTCACCTGCAAAGATGTTAAAGTGGAAAAAAAAGATAGTTAAAAGGGGCATAGGTTGCAAAAATATTGTCACATGTGAAATGGTGAGTAGTAGCTAGTGGCGCTGTGTTGGGAACTACAATGCCTGCTTGGTCTACAGATGAACTATGAAGCTACTATCAACTGACTTTTGGTAAGGTGGGCTCTGTGCGGCATCTTCAGGATCAGTGGAGTCGTCGCCCCGCATGTCTTTACCCTTATCTTTTCTCTTTGGCCTTCTCATTGGCTTCTTCTGTTGTAAGCTTTGCACTTTTCGCTTTTCTATGTGAGTATCGTCTACATTATTATTTGCCCACTAACTCAAAGTTGATGTATGAGACAATTGTAGTAATTGTTTACTAGTTTCATCTTTTATGACAAAATGGGATGGCAGAGGAGTGATACTCTCTGTGACATTTTCAAGTACAGGTTCAGCATTGAATTTGCCATGTTTCATCCAATTTTGTAGAAAATTATAGAATCATACAACGAGAGCTCTATAAGTTGATCGAATGCATCATCTTTTGGTGGCTTGTTGAATCCAACATCGCTCATACGGATTTGGAGGTTATAGTATAGATACACTAACTTATAGATTTTGGCATATGATAATATATTATGCATTTTTGCGTGGATCAATGCAAATGTACTTCAGTTGCACTCACATCCACTCAAAGAACAACACTGTGACACTAGTAAAAAGCAAGCTTCTTGATGTTAGGTGTGTAACCACCAAATATGTGTCACCATTGTGCAAAGAAAGTATTCTAACCATGTGTCATCTTCTCAATCAATTTCATGGTGAACATACCTTGCTTTCTTCTCTAAATTTTAGCTTCCTGCAGGATTTTACACAATAGTTCATGAATTCTATGCGTATAATGCTGGAATGGTATGAGTGAGCATATCTTTCATCATTGGTATTGTTATAGCGACTTTCTAAGAAAGATGTTGAACCCATCCATTCTATGAACTTTTTTCTGCGATGAAGCATGCTCTCAAAGAGCATGTAGTTATTGTCAAAATGGGTAGCATTTCTTCTTACCAATCTGTCTCCAATAGCATGAGTCATCATTGAACGCAACTAATTATGATTGTACAACCAACAAAAAATCCTGAGCATCCTCAATCATAGCTTTGTCCTCCACAAACTCACCAACGGACTTGAGCATCAAATAGATTGTATCTGCCACGCAAGACTATCAAACAATATGATTATACGTTATAATTTGCACAATATTTTCTGGCCCTATATCAATACAAACTTTGTCGATTTGCTACAACAAAAACACCACATAGATCAATATAACACTTATGAGTCAAGACAAGCAATGATGTATATATGCAACACCAACAAGTATCTTGAAATTGAAATCAATTGACTAGCTATTCCCCGTGACATCAACGGATTTAAGGAAATACATAATCCTTTTACAATATGCCATGAAGTTAATCAAACGCATCCCATTGGTCGGCCAATCTAGCTTGAACCTCTCAAACTGCTTCTTGATATCTTCCTCATTGGCATCTTGGTACCTGCCATCTATGTCTTACCTAACTGGGCCAGGTATGCTCTCATATGAAAAAAGTATCAAACACGAATGATACATGCTATGTAGGTTTATGTTTAATGAAAAAATGTGAAAGTAATTTACCCTAACTTTGTGTATCCTTTACAATATTTATGAAGTAAGCATTATCTACCTTCCTACTAGGGGTGGCTTCTGTGTGGAAAAAATTAGACCATGCCTTGCCAATTGCCGTCTTTGCTAGTTTACTCTTCACTATCCATGGTTCAGTATCAATCCTGATTTGAAGGGCTCCTTTCAACTTTTCTGTGTGAGGTTGGCCTCTTTATTCTCCCGGACAGTCCAGAACCTCGTGACCTTTGACATTGAGATGAACCACCACCTTAGGAGTAACCCTCACTGTGCTCATAATGGACAACATTCTCACGGATCTGCTGCCGATATTGCAAGAGCATGTGTCTCCAGCGTTTTGATGCCAATATTGCGGTAGAACTAAGAGAGGGGGTGGCGCGCCATGCTTCAAGCAACACTTTGTTCATCATGGCAGCAATGTGCTAGGCTGCCCTCATGTTCTAGCTGATGTTTGGGACTTTTTTCTATCGTGAGCTTGATAGGATAGCCAACAGGAGACAAAGAGGCTCTAAGAAGGCTGGAAGTTGTAGGTGAAGGGAGTGTGGATGAAGCGTCATTATAAGGAGAGGAGGAATATTAGCAGTGGGTCCGTGAGTATGGTGTCCATTATGAGCACGATGGGGGTTCCTCTCAAGGTGGTGGTTATCTCAAGCTTGAGGTCACGGGGTTTTGGATTTTTCGGGATGATGAAGAGGTTAACCTAATAGAGAAAAAGTGGGAAGAAGTTTGTTCAAACTAGAATTGATAATGGTCTGTGGACGGTGGAGAGTAAGCTAGCAAAGACAGCAAGTAGCAAGGCATGTTCTACGTTTTTGTACACAGAAGTCGTCCTTGGTAGGAAAGCAGATAATCCTTACTTCATAAGTGGTGTAAATGAGAAACAAAGATGAGATAAATTACTTGCACATTTTTCCGTTAAATGTAAACCTACATAGCATGTATCATTCATACTTGATATTTTTTGCAGGTGAGGGCATACCTAACCCAATTGGGCGAGATATACATGGCAGGTACCATGATGCCAATAAGGAAGAGATCATAGCAGTTTGAGAGGTTCAAGCTAGAATGGCCGACCCATGGTGTTACAATAATGTGTGATTCTTGAGAATGGTCCAACAGGTATTAGTTTGATTAACTTCATGGCATTTTATTAAAGAGTTATGTTTTTGCACAAGTCCGTTGATGTCACGAGAAATAACCAGTCAATTAATTTCATTTTCAGGATACTTGCTGTTGTTACATATACACACCGTTGCTCATCTTGACTCATGAGTGTTATATTGATCCATGTTGTGTTCTTATTGCAGAAAATCGACAAAGTTTGCATTGATATAGGTTCAGAAAATATTGTGCAGATCATAACAGACAATGGATCTAAATATAAGGAGGCGTGCAAGCTTTAAGTATAATCTTATTGTTTGGCAGCCTTGTATGGCAGTCACAATCAACTTGATGCTCAAGTTTGTTGGTGAGTTTGTGGAGCACAAAACTATTATTGAGGCTGCTCGAAGGATTTCTCGTTGGTAGTACAATCATAACCAGTTGCATTCAGTAATAACTCATGTTATTCGTGACGAGTTGGTAAGATGAAATGCTACCTATTTTGGCACTAACTACATGTTTCTTGGGAGCATGCTTTATTGTAGAGATAAGTTTATGGTATAGATGGATTTTGCATCTTTTTTGGAAAGTTGGCATAGCAACACCAATGACATAAGATATGCTCACTCATGCCTTTCCAGCATTATATGCATATCATCCACCAACTATTGTGTGCAGACCGTGCAGGAAGCTAAAATTTTGAGAAAATGCAAGGTACATTCACTATGAAATTGGCTGTGAAGATGGCACATGATCATAATACTTCCACTGCATAATGGTGGCACGTGTTTGCTGGTGGCACACCTAACCTCCAGATACATAATGGTGTTGTTCTTTGAGTGGATGTGAGTGAAACCAGAGTAGACATTTGCATTGAGTCATGAAAAGGTGCAAAATAGGTTATCACAAGCCAAACGTCATAAGTTGGTGTATGTGAACTATAACCTCCGAATTGTATGAGGGAAGTTAAATTCAACAAGCTACTAGAAGATGATCCATTTGATTGACTCATGGAGCTTTCGTTGTATGATTCTATAAATTCTATATGAGATTGGATGAAACATGACAGATTTAGTGTTGAGCCTGAACTTGATGAAGAGGTCATAGAGAGTGACACTCTGTCATCTCATCTTGTCACAGAAGACGAAGCTAGTAGATAGTTTCTACAATTGTCTTGTATATCAACACTGAGTCAGTGGGCATATGATAGTATGGGTGACACTCACGTAGAAAAATGGAAAGCGTAAAGCTTACGATGAAAGAAGCCAGCGAAAAGGCCAAAGAGAGAAGGTAAGGGTAAGGACATAAGGAGCGATGACTCCACTGATCCTGGAGATGCTGCATGGAGCCCACCTTGCCAAGAGTCAGCTGATAGTAGCTTCCGCACTTCATCTGTAGACCAAACAGTCACTATGGTTCTTGACACAATGCCACTAGCCACTACTCACCAGGTGACAAATTTTTGCAACCTATACCCCCTCTTGACTTTTTTTAACACTTTAACTTCTTATGCTGGTGAGACAGATTTTATTCATGCTACCCAGAATCAAGACTACAGTGTTCCACAGTTACCGTTGATCACGACGAGAGGTACACAGCATCATTATGGCATCTACCGTTCAACAATAGAAAGTGAAACCTCCTTAATCACAGTTAATGAGTACCCATAAACATATGAGTCGGGTGATCGTAGCACACAACCACCCACTACATTTGTGTAACAACGGGAAAACCTGAATTTCTATTACATGTTGCACACACAATGGAGGACAACTACCGTTTGGATGGTACAAACATTGAATTAGTTCAAAACTGAGTTGTTGGCTGCTAGAGGAATTCAAATCATACGAAGTGAAGAGTGCAACATGGCATATTGTGTAACTATGTGTATAGTTATTTGTGCATGGAGTATGTATTGTATAATGATACTGTAACTAATTATTAAAGGTCATGCCGAAATATTGTGTATTTTTTCTTCTATTTTCCCTACTTTCAATATTCTGTTGGCTTTGCATTTCATCGGACGGTTTTTCGGCAAAGTCGAGCAGTTTACCGCCCAAACTGCTCAGTTTTCATTCCTGCAATTTGCCAGGAAAACCAACCTGCCTACCATCGGAATTTCATTGAGCCGGTTCCTGGTTTTGAATTTGAGGAGCAGTTTGGATTGCAGCCAAAGGCTGCCAAACCAAAGTTTGGTCATTGCCCATGCAGAAAGTGTGCGTTTGGATTGCAGCCGTGATTTGGCAAGCCAACGGATCTCACTACCGAGCTAGTTCATTTTTGTTACCAACGCTGGCCAAACCATTGGCGACAGAAATGATCACCAAAAGTTGGTTCGCTCGCGATTTGGCAGGGCGTGCATGAGTGAAATCCAAACAACCCTTGAATTTTGGCCGAGACCGATTTTTTTGGTTTTCACAAAAACCGTCAAACCCGTGGCCCTCGGTTCTGACGCATCAGAAAGTAAGTGAAACCTTGCTCAAAAAGTTGGGGACTAAGTATGGGGAGCTCATAGGCGAGAATGGGAGGCACAGGTGTCCCGGGAGAGGATATGGTAACTTCTTATTTTTTTATTTTAACTTCCGTGATTTTTTTCTTCATCTAAATCTTGTGTTTTTAAAAATGGATTGCACCAGATTTTGCATTGTTTACCTAGTTTTTTTTTGTATTTTTTCCAAATTCCTTCAAATTTTCAAAATTAAAAAAAAATTGAAATCTGGTGAACATTTCAAACCGGACCGGACCGGTTTGGTTTAAACTTTTTTTTTGAAAACCGGCCTGGTTTGGGGGGTTTTGCGAAATAACTTTGGATGCAGATGCTACATAAGAAAGTTATTGATCTTAAATTTAAAAACCCGATATGAGTCTGCATGCATTTTGCAATCAGTGAAGGTGTACCTGGTTTTCCGACAAGAGGACACGGGGGTGTCTAAACTCACTCCCTTATTTTGGGTAAATTTTAACTAATTATTTGTTTTTTTGGATCATACCTACGGTCCATATTTTTTCAGACAGGGGCCAGATATTTTACGGATTTTCCCAATTGATGGTCTGATGGAAGCGTACAGCACAAACTAATTCGATTCAAGCAAATGCATGGGTTCTTTATGTTGAGATCTTTCTCGTGCCTCTGTGCTTAATATGCTATGCGGATGTATTAGTTTCACCTCTGCTTCGCAATTGTATTTGTATTGACTTGATACACATATCAGAGTATAATTTGGTTGGCCAATTGGAATTGTGTCATCATTATGGGAAAAAAGGGTTTGGAATGCCTTGTACGAAACGCATTACAATTGTTTAAATTGGATTGATTCAAATGTGAATGTGCAATCGTTTTAGAGCAAATGCTAATCTACAATTTACCAGGCCATTGGGTGTAGAAAGTACATGACGATTGGGTATAGAAAATATATGATCAAACTCTGATTGGCTGCAGCTAACGTTATGGAATTTTTGATGGTTTGTTCGGCACTGACAGTTAACAATGTAGTAGTAGTACTAGTTTTCAGGCGATCGCAAGCAACAGGTAAGAAGGTGCTGCTAGTGCTACGTGCCAAACACGGATACCTTTCAGAATCTTGTATTATCTGTAGGTTGATCTGTTGTGCGTCTTGATAATCATGTACCCGCTCTCGTTTTAAAATATTTGTAACACTATTGTTTTCTTTGTTTTTTAAAGTTTAACTTTTCCTTCTTGTTGCCGCACTTTCAAATTCAATTGCTTGGCGACTTTTATGTCAACGTCGCCAGAATCGCAACGCCGCTGGTATTAAACAGCACTAATCGCCCCTGTTGTTTGAAATGCGATCAGAACAGTATAAAAAATTGTTAAAAAAAGGAATATAAAAAATACCCCTGTGGCTCCGTGATTCGTGGTCAGCCACAGAGTGCAGAGCCCCCGCTGGACAGCGACGGGGAGAGACACCATGGCCGCGTCGCCAGTTTTGTCCGGCTAGTTGGTTATTTCCATGTCACTCCCAAGTGCCATGTGTCCTGTGGTCTGGAAGCGGTACACGTCCGGTATCACCGGAGCAAACTGAAGTTCGTGGCAGGTTAACGGTGTGTAAATTCACAAAAAAGGAGTCTGACAAAACCAGTACAAAATGAATTTAACAACCCATTCCACCAAAGTATTTAAGAAAATGTGAAATATACTTTGTTTTATATATACCATAGTAATACTATAGCATGAATTTCACACCTTAAATCTATATATTTAAACTAGCACCAATACTCGTGCTACGTCACGGGCTAGGCAAAACGATGCAATTAACATTCGATACACAAAGACAATATGATATTTGTTTCTTCTAATAAAAAATATAAGGTGACATAAATTCATTATGATACAGGTAAGATAACACGGATAATTTAAAAATATATATCATGAATATATTAATTTTATCAAAGATTTATTCATACAATTCATCAAAAAAATTGTTTTTCCGTGATACGAGAAATGTAAGATCGAATATTTTTTTGGCAGTACCCTTCCTGCCTCATTCAAATTAGATACTAATAATTGAACCAAGAATTCTCTCAGAAGTATTATATCATCTTGTACATACGCAATATAATAATAATGTAAGCAATGAATGCGAAATTAAATATGTACATTATTATCTTCTATTCTAATATAAGAACTCGTAGTTCATTGAGTAATCTGACCCGAAGTTGAATATACAATAACTCTTAGTACGGTTTCAAGTTGATATGTATTATTGGTAATCAAATAAGAGTGATTGTCTAGCAATGAGATCACCATTTGGTATGTTGACAACTCATAGTAATGTGAGTAATTGTATTATCTGTACTAATTGATGATACAACGAAGTAAAAGATAGAAACTCGTAGTACCGTACTATAAGTCACCATAATATTACGATTCAAACTTATGAGATTGAAAATACGGGCAAAGATAAGATAAGAGTTACCGTACCTTCGCATGAACTCGTAGTTTATCTCCAGAACTCTAGTCCTTCACAGCTAGTGCCTCCCTAGATCGAAAGAAATATACTAGCCATTAGCTTTAACTTGTTACTCAGTGCTAAACATAAAAGTAAACCACAATTATTGTATCATTAGTATTGCCTTTAGTTACCTGTCACCACTCCAAAATTCGCTGCAAGCGATTGTATGATTAGTACAAAGAGGAGGTCAATCAGAATAATCCAAAGGAGCTTAAGAGAAAAGCCGATGAGCACCAAAATTGAAGTTTATTAGACAAACGGTTAGCAAATGTTTGGTTCTCCTGACTGATAAAATGTATCTCGTATCTGTGATTTGTTCTGGCTTGCTGATCCGTTTTCACTGTTTCAGTTTGAGGGGAATGTTAGAAATGTGTGTTTGCATACAAATTTATGTGTGTCTAATGGGGCTAAGAGGCACTCACAATTTCAGGGTCTGAGGAGCGGCCATCGGAAGGCTACCCAAACGATTCAAACAAAACAACAGTAAAAAGTAAATCGAAGAAAGGGAGACCTAGTAGAAACGACGTGGCGAAGATCGAGAAACGGGCCGTGTCGGATGCAAGTCGGCGAACCGCTCAGCGATGGGGGCCAGGAGGCGTGGCGGTGGTGGCCAGGGCGGCGGGGGCCGAGCAGGAGGCGTGGCAGTGGTGGCCAGGGCGGCGGGGGCCGAGGTGTGAGGTGGTGGCCTTCCGTGCGGGAGGGCGAGTCATAGGCCAAGGCGGAGGCAGGGCGACGGGGCCCGAGGTGTGGCGGTGGTGGTCGGGCAGTGGACGGAACGGTGGTG
>BCLG01004922.1:5201-24914 GCA_001602295.1 Zoysia matrella | reverse complement strand
CATATGTGTTCATCATAAGAAAATAGTTGTATCTCATAATTATGATGCTATAATCATGTGCATTAAATAATAATATTTTTTATGTTGACATAGTCAAAAAATGAAAATACTCTTGTTAGTAGTACCATGTTGAAATACGAAGCACATTTAGCTAATATATGCAATTCAGAACACGTATCTTCTTCTCGAAGCATGTATCGTTCCAACTTACAAATACTAGCGCGAAAAGATAATCTTGAGAGTGATGTAAGTACCGCGAATACAATTTACGTGTAAGACCCTATAAACTTTAATACTATGAACTTATCTCTAGGTACAATATAATATATTCATATTTGTACGTAGTCTAAATATTTAAAATGGTATTGACAGTTTATAGTTTTATATCTTGTCATTTACATAACCTCGAGTTCAATTTCACTTATTGAATATCCAGCTAGCAGTTATTTCCATAATAAGATACTTGTTTACAGAAATTGTAATCTGATCGACCACAAGCATAATAACAAGGGAGGGGAGGGGGCGTTTTAGGCTCTAACACATACTAGGTACGACCATATAAGATACTAGTGCGATACATTCAGGATCCTCCAGAGAAGAGGAAAATACTATATTAGCAAGATACATGACATGAGACGAAGATAAAGCCCTGTAATTAATTATGAAGGTTGAACACTTCGATCGTTATGGCGGGAGAAGTCAGTAAGGAGTAATGCTCATGCCGGATGCCGCTGCCGCAGCGGCGGCGTAGAGACCACCCTTGAAAAGCATGCATTCGCTTCCGTCCTACAAAACAGCAAGAAAAAAGAGTTTGCTCAGGTGTCAGGGCTTATGCGGTGTATTGGCTATGCATTTGTGATTTGATTCTGCACAGATAGGAGATGCTTAGTAGAGTCCCTGCATCCTGCTTGTACAGACAGCATATGATTAGGATTTTATACCTGGTTTTGGATGGAGGTCTTCTTCAGGCCCTGATCCGGCATCAGACCGAAATGGATGTGTGGGAAATGCGCCCACTGATGCATAGACAGACAGAAAAAAATCATTATAAAAATACTGGTACAACAAATCTGGGACGTTTGTGAGAAGAAGTATGAGAAGAGCACGACGGCTGCATCCTTGTTCCGGTGGCATCAGATGCATGATGAGCGCATTTGAGAGAGATGAGGATCAAGGAAGAGGGAGTTACATTCTTGGCAGCCGCGCTGAAAGCCTCTCTGTGAGTGATGTCCGGGTTGCTGGCCTTAATGCGCTGGATCTCATCCCTGTACATGCATGCCATGCCAGCCAAATACATCGCACATTATTATTTGTTGCTAGTTCATCAAGATGTTCGAAAGGTGAAAAGTATGCTTGGTGATCGGTGCGAACAAGACCATCCAATCCACTCACTTGATGAATCGGTTGTATGCAGAAGGCACTCTCTGCCGCTTCTCGGTTGCTGCAGATTACATAACATGTCAACAGTAGAGACAAATGAGCACTGGTAAACAATATCAGAGGATCAGATATGTTTTACGTGAACAATCTTTAGTTCATGGTATCGTTATATATCGCTAAGGATCACCACGCTGTGCATGTTTTACTGTTGGGAGTTGAGAAGAGTCCACCGTGAACTGAAAAAAAAAACTCTTGCAGACATAAGGAACTATTGAGCTCATGCAGCTGACGTGCTAACTATTCAACATTCTGGGCCTTCTGGCTCTTGAGTCTTGACCACCCAAAAGATTCTTTAGAGAGAAAAAATGAAAAGAAAATGAAAATGAGGAGAAAAGTGAGGTGACTAATCGGATGGTGCCCTCACTTCTGTTCCCTGACGACGCGCTCTTGGGCTGCTGCTGCTGCGGCTCCGGCGGGGCGGACTTCGGCGGTGGCGCATTAATCGACATGGCGGACATGCTGTTGCCGTAGCTGTTGTTGCTGCTCGTGATGGTGCTAACGGTGGGGCTGGCCGCCTGTTCCGCGCTCAGCAGGCTCGGCGTCGGCGCTGCGAACGGCGGCATATCATCCTGCAAGAGCCATATATACGTACAAAGTATAGCTGAGCACGTATGCAGGAAATGAAGAATAACATGCAAGCTGTCTCCGATGATGATACATACGAGTAGGCCGTGCGGGGAGGTCGGGGAGAGGAGAGCCTGGCCAAAGGGCAGCTGGTTGGCGGCCGGGAGCAGGAGGCTGCGGAGGTTGACGGAGAGCAGGTTGGCGCAGTGGCCGCACCGCACGGCCACCGTCTTAAACAGACTGCTGCACGGCACGCCCACCTGCATGCGCACCCAACACAAGGGGACGGATCGAGCAAAGTTTTAGCTAGACACGGCAGGCGTGTTCTTGACAGTTGAATACGCTAGTACGAGCAACATACCGCGAGGATGGTGTCACAGTAGTTGCAGTGCACGTAGCAGAGCTGCTCCTGCTCGGCAGCCGCCGGCGGTTGCACGAGGTGCTGGTCCGTCGCGAACGTCTCCGGCACGGACGACATCATCGTGGCAGCAAGCAAGGAAGAAGTGTCTGCTTGGAAAGCTTTGTCACCAGCTGCAGAAAGAGAGAGCGAGGCTGTTCTATTTCTACGAGGAGAAGAGCGAGGCTGTGGGCTGTGGCGAAATGGAGAGTGGGATGGGCACGGGAGATCATGAAGCGGAGAGGAGGTTTATATAGGCGCGTGCCGGCCGGTTCGGTCCCCCGCTGGATGTGGTATCTGGCTTCGTGATGTGATAAGGTGATCCGGCGTTTCGTTCGATTTGATGGGTATACCGCGTGATGACTGATGAGGGCGCGTTCCTTCCCCCCTCCTGGCGGATTTGATTGACGGTCCAGCCCGATTCGAGAAAGCATCGGATCTGTCGTTGCTCCTGCCGATGATTTGAAGAAAAAATAATGTCCGCCGAGAGAGGCCGGGACAAACGGCGCGGGGCCGTTCGGATGGGGACGAATGGGCGCAGAGTGGCCACTGCCCACTGGCCACCACCGCTCTGGCCGGGCCATCCAGGCAATGGCGTCGGGGGGAGGAGGCAGAGCCGAACACCCAGCAGTCTCTCTCTCCTGCCTGAATGACTGATAAGCAGGGAGGAACCAGTGTCAGCAGCAGCAGCCGCGAGCGACTGTTTGTCTGAAAAAGTTGGCAGGGGCCGGAATGGGTGGTGGGGATCGAGACACGGCCAGTGGGCCGGCCCGGCGAGCGATCGGCTTGCCTGCATCATGTGGTCCGGTCCGGTCCGCTCTGCCGCCAGTTTGACACGTTTTGCCTCGTTGATTGATTTTTCCTTCATGCTCAGTGTAAATACTGTAGTCACCTCAGCATCAATTAAGCGATCGCGGACAATCTAGCTCATGTCATCTGCAATCCGGTGAGTATAGAGTACGTCTTGTGGGCGTCACCGGGTGCCCTTAAGCCGTCCAATTACAGCAGAGCGTCGGCACTGCTCACACCGCGCGCGGTCGCCTCGATCCGCTTCGGTGCCGCGAGCCGCTAGTGGCCTCGGCATTTTGCTGCTACGGAGGCCGCGAGGGCTCGGCAGGCGATTACGGCGTCCGAAAGCAGAGTCCGCAGGTCTGGATCCGTAGCCGCATGCCTGCATCTGCATGCCTGGTGAATTGATGGCCCCGATGCGGAACAGAGCAGCGCAGATGCTTAACCCGTCCGCCTGCGTAGCGCGGCGATCGATTTATCTCGGCGTGTGTGAACGCCAACGCCTGTGTCCGATCAGCTAGGCTAGTATACTCCCGAGCTAGCGGTGTCGAATGGCGAATGGTCCCCGTAACTACGAACTGTTGTGCAATTGGTGCCGGAGAAACGGCTCAAATGCGAAGAGATGAAAGCTGGGTATTAGGCAGAGCGTAGTACTACTCCGACCAGTGGTCTTTGGGGCCAGCTAGCGTTACAGATTTTGAATCGGCGTCCGTGTCGTCGCTTGCATGGAAGGAAGCGTCCATGAGCATCTCTAGCCTTAGCGCAGGTGCACGCCTCTCTCCAGTGCCGGGAGGACCGGTGTTGTGTGCACACAATATCCAGCCGACCGGGCGCCGGCCGGGCCAAGAGAAAGAAAGCGCGGCCGCATGTCCGCGGTCCCGTGACGTCGTGACTCGTGAGTAACCGCCGCAGCGGCCGGGACGTCACCGTCTCGCGGCCGTGCTCGATCGCCGGATCGCGCCTCTGCCTTGCAGCGGCGCTGCCATTTTTTCTCGGGAGAATCAATAGACAGCGCAGGACCGGCGGGGAGGCAGCGGCTCGGCACGTTTTCCTTTCCGCTCTGCAATCGTCTCGCATGCGGTCCTGCGCTGTTCTCTGGCCGGACTGCAAAATACATTTCGTTAGGGCAGAATTCTGGAGGGAGCCTGGAAGAAGAGGCAAGGATTCTGTCTCGTCTCGTGGAAGACAAAACCGTACGAGTAGCGCCGCTCCCATCGAGGAGGCATAGGGACCTCGATGGGCTGCGTGCCTGCTGCGTGCTTCACAGTGTGAGCCAGACCAACGCAGCGAAGAAGCACCTAGTAATAGGCGCTAGCTAAGCGAATTTCATGGAGTAACCGTAGACTACAGTATAAGTTCCTCGGCACCAAGGTCAACTTAGCCTTTTAAAAAAAATATACAATGTCAACGTAGCCCACAAAATGTCAACTATATGAGGCTGTTTGGATTGTTACACAAACATACCTTATCAAAATTTGGTGTAACCAAAACATAAGCATTGCCAAATGGTTACTTAGAAAAATATTGTTTGGTTTGTTATTTTACCAATTCGAGGTCAAATATGAAGACGGGGATGTTTGATTGCAACTATACCAAAATTTGGCAACTTTTATGTATGACATGTGAGAGCTATCTATCAAAAAAATTTCTTTTATTGAAATATACCTAAGTGAGATCTTGTTTTGTAGGTTAAATTGTAAGGAAGATAATGGTGAAATCAGATCATTATTTAAATTTATAGTTTATGAATAATTGTTGTTTGAATATCACTAAGAAACATTGAATTTTATGCACCCACTTCCCTCTTGCCACGTTGCTTGGTAACACCAGCCGAATGGCCAGCAGGGCGCGGGCGAGCGCTGCCCTCGCCAGGGTAGTTGCCAACGACGGTAATGTGAAATCTGTTGGTAATGCCAAATTTGCATTGGTGTACCAAAATTAAACAATGAACCAAATGCAAGCCAAACTCTAAAGGCACACCAAAATTTGAAAAGATAATTGAAGGAAGTAAACCAAACACACCCTATATTACCTTTAGTTTGCATTTGCACGAACTGCTCTACAGTGAGAACTAAGGACTAGCAGTAGCAGCACGAGTAATAACCATGAAGCAATTTGGGTGCAAGTTTTGCAGCAAGTCGAGGTAGCCAAGTCCAATGACCAGACTAATGATCTACAGGGGGCCTTATCACCACGAGGTCTGAAGAGAGCAGAGCTGCGTTCCTCCGTCCTGCAAAGCTGTAACACTGCGGCAGGCTAGCAACTTCAGCAGTTGTAAGAATCCGTACGCAGGAAGAGAAAAACGGTTGCAAAATTGTCGAAAGAAAATGGGAAGGGCTGAAAGGGGGGCTGCAAAATGGTTCGTCATCGTCAGAAATCAGAATCTATATGTATGAGGTTGGATGGTAAATCAGTCAGTTTTCCAAATTAACATTGTGTCCATATTACTTCACAGAAAAAGATATGGTATGTTTATGTTTTCTTTCATCATGTTTGTTTTACTCATCGTTAATTTTGGTGGCTGCGCCATATAAATGCTTATGGACTGAAAACGGCCCCGTTCAAAATTCGGAGACACAGATGGGCCCATTTCCTACCGGAACCATTGTCATAGCAGGCCGAAACGTCAACGAGCCCAGATCTGCTAGACCTGATAAATTAACCTGTACTTTTCTTTTCCTTTTTCACTTAATCTTGATTTTAAATATTTACCTTCCAATAATGAGATAGCTTAGAGATAGATAAATTGATATTTATGGAGATATATGCTAGGCGATGACTAAAGAATGATCGTATTTCCCCAAAAGGAAAAATAATGAGCATTGCTGCCATTAATTGACTGATACACACGGATGGTACAGATAAGCGTTTTATTTAAAACTGTAACTATATGTTTTAGTCGCAAATTGGCATTTCAGCTGCTAAAGCTCCTTAGCTCCATTAACTGTATAACCTTATCCCGGACTATATGCATGGAAGTGTATAACCTCTTCGGTTACACAGTTATTATGTGCATTACCTTAATTATGACATGAATTGAGACCTACACTATGTTACATCAATCAATCACACACAAATAATTAAATGTTACTCTCTCCGTTTTTAAATTGATGTCGCTGTTGACTTTTAATTTCAACTTTGACTTTTTATCTTATTAAAAAAATTTGATAAAATTTATATATTTTGTTATAATTTGATTAATCATTAGAGTTTACACCTTAAAATTTTACATATTTGAACTAATTTTTTAATAAGACAAAAAATCAAAGTTGAAATTAAAAATCAACGGCAATATCAATTTAAAAACGGATGGAGTATTAGATTATATGTTGTGGTGTATTAGTTTCTCTTATATGCATTATTCCCACAAATCACTCTCCCCGGAGCCTGATATACACAGAGTCCAAGACCTCTTCTTTCTCAGTTTCTCCTCTGCCTGATGAAACACTTGCACTGGGTTGGAGTTGCTACCTCGCTCCTTTGGGTTGCCATCCTCTTGGCTACTGAGCTGTGACACGACGAACTTGTCGAGTGCCCTCCAGTCTTCACCCGATGCGTCTCCTGTCGTCAGATAGACCTGCTCGGCTTGGAGCTCCTGCTCCGTGTAGCGAGAGGCGACGTGCTCCTGTGTAAGGCTACACCGCTGTAGAGTAGCTACAGAGCCAATGAGGTCAGGAAGCTTGGGGCTCTCCAGCTGATGGAGCTGCATGGTTCTCCTGGGGAAGAAGGTGGTGGTAGTCGAGCTCCAAACAGGGTGTAGCTCGGGTTCCTCTGGTACACCATAGTGCTTTGCTGGTGGTGCGAGCCGAGCTCCGGTGCCATGAGCCCCCCGTGGTCATTGAACCAGTAAGGTGAGTCGCCGGACATTCTTTCCACAGTCACGAGACGTTATTTGAACGCCCTACAGACCACCCATCCTTTGGAACCCCGTGCTAGCACTCCCACAATTGGGCCGTAGAGCACATAAAGTCTCCTTTGAAACGTCAGAATTTTTCTCGTTCATGCATTTTTTTAAAAATTAAAGTGTGAAATTCCTGTGAGATTAATATGTTCTAAAGGAGCCTAAACCTGCAGTGGGATTTCAGTCCTTTGATGCGGGTAAAAAGCCCGCCATAGCTGGACGAGAAAAGCGTTTACAGTCAGAGTGTAAAGCCTTTTTAGATCTGATCGATTAATTGTTTGTCAACTAAAAATTAGTTCTTTTCTCTTAAACAGACAGACTAATAAGGTGGCTAAATTTTAGTCCATCCGTTGATTAATTGTTTTCCAATTAATCGATTAGGACAGACTAATAGGGGCTAATAGTTCATAGATACAGTAAAAAGTCTAAATTACCCTCAATTTTTTTAGAAAACAACTTGAAAACATATCTTTAATTTTTATCAGACATCTAATTAGAGATCTACTAAATAATTAGTGATGAATTCAAACAACCATGAACTAATAATTAGTTATGGGTGAGACATATCGAAGATGGACTACCAATTAGTTTTACCTTCAAATACGTAATGAATTAATAATTAATCGACCAATAATTAGCTGACTAATTATTAATTCAGACTAACAATTAGTCGGCTAGATCAAACAGACCCTAACATATGCCGTGGATGCTTTCGCTAAAACAAAACGGCCATGAGCAAGAGCTAAATTAATTGGCATATTTTTTTTAAAAAAAAAAATCACAACGCTTCAATCATTGGGTTCCTGCAATCACTTACAAGATCGTAACCGTTACAGTTTTTGGCGTGGGCGGACACGATGGGTTCACCTTGACTTGGAGCTAACGAGAAAGGGAGAGTTTTCATTCACGGTGAGAAACATTTCGTGATAGCGCGTTGGCTACTGGTCACCCTCCAAAGTAATTGGACCGCTACTAGAAGCACAGGTGTTTCTCAATTCATATTCTTCTTTTCTTGGAGGTTCCATGGAATGACTAGGACGGGCGTGCACCCGCTAGCCAGGACAGGATGATCGAGAAGCGCAAACCTCCCGTTAGCTGCGCTCTCCACGTTCGTGGGTTTGAAAGTTAAGCACACCGTTTCCGTCCGGCGTTCACACAGCTCGATCGAGACGACCAAAGGCAAGTGCTGGGCGGAGTACGTTAGTTGTTGGACCATCATTCGTGTCAGCGGCTTGCGTCGATGGAAGAGAAACACGCGTGGAGTACGGGTGGCCATACGGAGCCGATCGAGGAATCTGAAAGGGAGTGCGTTGAATCTCTGAGGGCACGTTCGATTTAGAGGGGATTAGAGAAGGATTGAAGAGGAATGAGTGAAATTAAATTTACACTTAGAGAGTAATGAAATCAATCTCCAACCGAACAAAACAAAGCCTGAAGGTTGATCTGATTCGACCTCAAATTCGGTTGTCACTATGTACACTGGAGTAGTACTAGTAGTACTACTGCTGACTTGTTTTCTGTACATTGTACCACACAAGTTTTTTTTTTTTTTGAGCTATAGGATCACTCAAGTTGACCGTGCCAAGCGAAGACTTCTTCACGCTAGCCCAGCGTGCCGACGCGTACGGTTATTGTCCGGTCCGTATATGAGCTGGTGCATCGCGAGCAGGACGTACCACGTACGCAATCTTAAAACCCGTTTGGCACGGTTTGCACCGGTTCGCGCTTATGCTAAATTAGCTACGGTAGTATTAGATCAAAAAATTTCAAAAATATTGTTTGTTCGAGTCGAATAAAAATAGTTTTTATAAATAATATTTTTACTATATATACAGTACATACAGTAATATAATTTAATAAAGATAAGCATGTAAAAAAAATTTGATATGCTTGACAGAGCTTATTTCAATTGACGTATGCTACTATTTATAAACTATAGATATAATAAAAATATTGTTCATATAAACTGTTTTTATCGAAGCCAAACAAATCACATTTTTAAAACTTCTAAGCTTATGATATAACTACATTACCGTAAGCTGACGCCGCGCCGAAGAGTTTGGACCTTCTTACGCTGCCCTCGCATGGTGGGGGAGGAGAAGGAAGCGTACAGCTCCTTACGTCATGTGCACGGTGGGTAAGGGTATGTTTAGTCTTCCGCTTGCATCAGCGTCAATTAACAACCGCGCCACTGTCATGTCATTTGACACTCGCCACGCAACTTGTAGCTGTCACCGCCACGCACGACGCAGCAATTTACAACGCTGGAACGTACCGTAATACGCCACCGATCGCTCGATCATCCAATCCGGGTGGTGATATGATATGATAAGCGCCGTGCCCTGAAGCTTGATCAGCACGCCCGCTAATCACCCTTAGTTTAAACAACGACTGTCCTGACCTCCCCGGAAACGGACAGGAAGCAGACATCAGGACAGGCACGTACGGCGCTCTGCACGGGTCCGGGGTCACACCGGGGCTCTTCCACGAAGCTTCGCCAACGCCAAGTTTGTTGCGTTGCGCTCCCCCGACATAAAACTACCAGGGGTAGCAGTCGGTGCCCCGGCCCCTCCGATCTTCCACGCCAATACACCGCCACCCCCTGGGGTGTCTCCGAACCTTGTCGCGGCATACATCCTGCGATATTTTTTTACTGATGAGGATAACGATGAGAAGGGTCAAGCGCCCGAGCGGTACAGGCAGGCCTTTTGTCCGTCGCCGCCATGTGTAAGAGGAACGACAGGTCGACAAGGCAGCAAGGAGTCTTTTGGACCGCTGCAACAAGTATCAACTCCCAGTGGTCAGTGAGCGGTCTTCCCGCACCGACCGGCGCGCCGCTGCAGTTTTCACGGAGGCGGGTCGACGTCGGCGCGAGCGATCGGGCTCCCGGCGTGTGGCCGCCTTCCTGGTGTCGCCCCTTTGTCACTCTTCCCCCGCGCACGGCGCGAATCCGCCGGAGTGGATTCGTCATTCGTGTGTGGTCCTCCTGGCTGCGGGCCGCTCCGCTAAATCTTCTGAACGTTCCAGCTCGGGCGCCGCCGGCCGCTGACGAGCGACGACGACGACGATGTACGCTCACGGGGCCTCCAGGAAAAATAACAGTTTTCTGTAACTGTAGCGTTCTCCAAAACAGAGTGAGAAACTCTGCGATATCCACTCAGATTCATCTTTAGTGCCGAACGCCGTCGAGCTGTTGCCCGCTGCGTATCGTGATGGATGAATGGATTGATTGTTAAACTCTCCTTCGTGAGTGACTGACAAATCACCTGCAGGTACGGGACCGGTGCATGACGAGCTAGTAGTATCAGCATCCGATGGCAACCGCACCGAAAAGCTCGAAACATATACTCGCTCCGGTACGTGACGTGAGCTCACACGTACACGGAACGATCGAGCGACGTATCACCGGCTGCTCTTCCTGTACCGGCAAGTGACACGTCGCCCAACCCAACAGAAACGCCCATGCCGCCTGCATGCCCGTCGATCCTTCCTGGGCAGTGGAGACCGGAAAGTAACCGAAGGCATGGGCGCCAGATACCAGACAATCCGCGCGAAAGCACCCCGGCGACACGCTCGTCGTTTTTTTCTTAAAACCTGATAGGAGCGCTGCCGTACAACTTACTCCAGTATTTACATCATCTAAACACAGCCATAACCAAGGACAGGCTCGGTCCTGACATTTTAGTGGCCTGATGCAAAACTATAAATTGAGGCACTCTCTATATAAAAATTTATAAAAAATTGTATCATCTATAAAAAATTTATCAATTAATTTTTATATATTATTTTAAAGTAATCGATTTATCCACTAATTTATTCTCTATTCATTACAAATAGAGATTACTAAAAATTAAATACAGAGAATCACAACGTTGAAAAGTTAAAGAGGAAGTGGTTAGCATATATCCTGTCTCGCTTATACACTATATAGAAAAATTATCATATGTGATGAGTTTGTGTATTTTATAACGAATACGATTATAGAATATTATTTTACTTATCTTTAATTATTGTGTTGAACTAATTAGTTAAATAACATTAAGTAAATAAATGTATATATTAATTTGGAGAGGAGCCCTTGAATTTGGGGCCTGGAGCCGGTGCTCCAGTTGCCGAACACAAGAACAAGTAAAAACCACCAACAAACCAGTTACAACGCTCGGTCCAACAAGGCAAACTGCACTTGCTTGAGGCTATCTAGAACTAAAGAGACCACCTGCATAAACGAGCTTTCCCTTTGATCAAATACTCTTCGATTCCTTTCTTTCCAAATCTGCCACCAGAAAGAATAGACCACCCCTGCATTGATCTTCTGCTCATGTTTGGACCCTGAAGACTCAATTGAAGATAGCCAGCCTCTTATTCCATTTTTTCTGAAGTCACACAGAGGTGCCTGAACACGCTCGTCGTTCGCGGATCACCAGATCCCGCAGTGCAGCACTACTACAGTAGCAAGTTGTTTTCTGCGTCGGCGTGCGCCAGGGCCGTCGATCGGTAGGGGCAGCCTGGCCGACGGCACAGGGCCCCCAAATTTTTGGGGCCCCCACTTGCTAATTGCACTTAGAAGGCTAATACGTGAGCTGGCTCAGGTGATCGATGTTCTCTTTTCTTCCGCTGTAAGCTGCTC
Source organism: Zoysia matrella (assembly GCA_001602295.1). NCBI lineage: Eukaryota > Viridiplantae > Streptophyta > Magnoliopsida > Poales > Poaceae > Zoysia > Zoysia matrella. The sequence goes on along the minus strand of BCLG01004922.1, from coordinate 13,196 downwards.
AACTTCGTGTCTGTTCGTCTCTTGGTCCAAAGCAAGTAAGCAACAAACTGTGAACCTGCCTAACGCCTCGCCGCCGCGGCGACTACAAATAAATTGCGATGGGATGCCTCCACAGACGACAGTCCTGCGCTCTCAACAAGAGCAACAACACCAGCAAGTCGCCAAGCGCAAGCTGAAAAGCACGTAATTGTTCGATTCATCTCCTTTTATTTTGTTCATTTTGCTGTGCTAACTGGCTAACTGCTAAGAGCCTAAGCCTTAATACCATATTGGCTTATTTGTTCATCAACAGACCGAGGCCTCAATCCTAATTACATAATTATTATTATTATGTCTTCTAGAAATAGAAAGCATGGTTTTGGTTTTGAAGAGGTAAGAAAAAACAAAGACTAGAAGCAACAACCAATCTCAAAAGGGTGATATTGACAATTTGACATATTTGGTGCGAGAGACTAAATTTACTTCTCAAAATAAAACTCACGTATTAGGACTTGAAAATTATTTTTTGGAGAAAATTAAGTATGTAGAGGTAATTGATGATTTTATTTCAAAGAATATAAGAGGGGTCACACTTTTTAGTAGAACATGACTGATACGGATAAGAAAGATTCATTATTTATTTTTTTAGATAAAAATTTTAACTATATATCTTAGTATAATAAATTTAAAAAGCACACATTTAAAAATATATATATATTAATTATTTATATTCTTAAAGTAGGCCCCATCTTATTTTTTCGCACCGGGGCCTAAAAACTCCGGTACGGGCCTGGCCTGCGCATCATATGACTCGTTCGTAAGTTCCCCTTGAATTACTCCTACTTCTAAGTACGAGTACGAACAAGACCGCACGCTAACGACGATGTGCTGTCTTCAGCTTTACACCAGGGGCAGGTGAATCTGCTGTCAGTGTCCTGTCCGCAGCACTCAGCAAGCGCATAACACGACTAATGATAGTACATCAATGCAGCACTAGCACGATGTGTCCCCGGATTAGTCGCTCTTGCCTGAACATGGATACTGTCAGCCAGTGCCATCTCATCGACAAATGCCCCGCGGGTAGAGCGTCCACACGTCGCGGCTCTGCGGTTCTGCCCCGGATTGGGCTAGCACAGTTTCAGTTTTGAAAGTTTTTGCTTCAGCACACATGAGGAGTTGTTAGATCAGCCTGAAGCAGCGCTTCAGATACTGCGCCCTGAATTCGCGGCATCTTCCTGCCATACGTTCGGATCGAGCGCAGCGGGGTCTGCATTTCCAGGTCCGTCAGTGATTGATGGTTCGTCGCAGATTCGCGGGAGCGTTCCGTGGCCGAGCACACGTGCGCTAGAGAGCAAAACGCCGGCTTGTTCCAAGTGAGCTGGATTTGGTACCCTGTTAATAAAACGATCAAGCCCGTCGCCAAGCGGAGCCAAGCCAAACGCAGCTAAACACCATCGCATAATCATTCAACTCCACAAGAAACTCAGGCACCACCACGGGCGGCTACGTCGCCCGCCCGTCCGGTTGCCTATAAAGCAGCCCGGGTCCCTCGTCTCGTCTCACTCCTCCCTCTCGCAGTCTCACTCCCTCGCTAGGCGCGACGACTCTCCTGCGCGCTTAATTCCGTTCCCATTCCCACCATCAACGCCGCTGTGCTCTGCGAGGGCGACAAAGGGAAGAAACGAAGGAGCTTCCCTGGGATATCTCGGAATCTCGCCATGCTAAAGAGGAGGTCTCACGGCGGGTTCCGGCTGGGGCGGAAGATGCTCGGCTTCTGGAGGCGGGCGCTCTGCGGCCGGCGCGGGCGCCAGGGACGCTACGTCCGCCTCCGGACCTGTTCCGGCGACTGCCAGGAGCGCGCGGCCAGGAAGCTCGCGCCGGTGCTGCGGTGGGGCCGGTCGCTGGCGCGGCGGCTGAGCCTGAGCCTCGGGTGGCGGTCCGGCGGGAGCCGGGCGCTGGACGACGGCGAGGCGGCGCTGAGCACGCCCAAGGGGCAGGTGGCGGTGTACGTGGGCGGCGCGGCGCCCGGGGACTCTTCGATGCGGTACGTGGTGCCGGTGGTGTACTTCAACCACCCCGTGTTCGGAGAGCTGCTCAGGGAGGCGGAGGAGGAGTGCGGGTTCCAGCACTCCGGCGGCATCACCATCCCCTGCCCCGCCGCGCGGTTCGAGCGCGTCGCCGCCGTCGCGGCCGCCGGGAAGAAGGGGTTCGGCAGGTGGTAGCGTCGTCTATCCTCCCTCGGACAGTCAGTCGTTCGGAGGAGGAAGGGAGAGGAGGGGCCACTGACCGGCGGTCGAGGCGGATGGTGTACATAGGTGATCTGTGTTTGTTTCCTCCATCAGTGAGAGGCCTGGCGGCTTATTTTTCTTCTTTCGATTATGGGTTCTGTTTAGCTGCTGGATGCTTGTGAGTTGTTTGTCGATGCGGTCATTGTAGAGGCTAATTCTTTGTTCAACACCAGCTGATTCGTGTTCAAACCACATGAATCTCTTTTTTGGAGTGCCAGCGATCCCCTACTCTTCCTCTCAAATGACAGTCCTCGAAATGGCGTTCCTCTTGATTGCTCAATCTCCCGTTTCCGGTCACCAACCGAGCAGAGTATCACTATACGGGAGTAATGATCTGAAGTACTACTATTAATTCCTCTGCTTATTTGGACCGCCGCCTTTGACTGGAATTTGGCAAGAAACATGAGCACAGCCACCAACCCTCTTGAATGGGACAACCTGATGTCTTGGTGGTTAGTTGGAGCACGCCGTTGCCGCTGCGCCGCTTCTGCACGACTGCACTCCAGCAAATCCTCTCCATTCCCCGACGGACCGGAGGGTCCGGAACCCGTCTCCCCGCGTCAGCTCGCGATGCAGGATGACGCTGCAACACGCAAGCATCGTGTGCACGCGAGGCCAGAACACCACTCCGCCGGGCGCGGCGCACGCAGAGAGTTTCTGGGCGCCCGCTGTCCGCCCTGATCGACAGGGACGCGCCGGCGGATCCTGTGTCCCGCCTGAATTCCACAGCAACCATCACTGGGTTCGTACGAGAACGCCGCTGTCCGTTCACGGGGCAAACGCGCCGCCGGTGGTCGCTCGCTCTCCCACGCGGCTCGGATCCTCCGGCCACGAACAAACGGGGCGTGGGAGCTGCACGGACGCAATCATCGTGCAAGGCGAGCGGCGAGCACCTTCGTAGGCATGGGCGTGTTCGAACATGATAAGCTAAAATCTTCGCGCTTAGGTCGATGCCGTAGAGCAACTTCGTTACGACCCAAGTAGGACTTGGTGTTATGTCTCCATGGACGAGGACGAGCAAAGGAAGTCCTATCACGGTGTTATCCAGAGCTGGGCTGCATCTTTCTGCATTGGGAAAATAGGGGACGACAAGGGGGGGAGGACGCAACGGTGGTTGTTACAGTATTAACTCTTGTTCTTGTTATCTTACTTAGTTGCGGTAGGCCGAGTCAAAAGACTCAAAACATGCCGCGTCATTGTTTTCAAGGAAAACAATAGCCAAACACTCTGATTTCAGGCGGGTAATGAACGAAAAGGGTTTCAAGCTTCCGTCGTTATTGCAGTCGTACGCGCATGTAGCGAGGGTGTTTGTTCGTGCTGTACCTTTCAACCTGTGTCGGAGCGTATAAAATGCAAAACAAAAACATACATAAAAAATAAATAAAAGTATAGTTATTTTAATATAGATGACAAAATTTTATAAACATATATTTCGGTTTAAAAAAAATTGTCGACGTAGTTTTTAAAGCATAAGTATAACTTTTGTTATTCATAAAATATTTAATAAAAAGTAGCATCGGTACACTTTTAAAAAAATATTTTAAAAACAAATTATTTTTAATTTTATAACTTAATAAATTTAAAATTATTTCTAATTTATATTGAAAATGTTTGATTAAAACATTGTGTTCAAAGCTACTTTTTTTTATCAGAGTTGTGAGCGGAAAAAAAATTGAATCTTACTCTTTATAGTAATCAAAGAGCATTTTTAGAAGATAAAATAATGTAAGTTATCTAAATATATATTTTTATTACATATAAAGGTCTTTAATTGTAGCATATACTTGCAAGACATAGAAGTAGAATAAATTTATAAAAACTTCTTTTATATCTTTTAAAATAGTTCTATTGAATCTATAAGTAAAAGTAAATTTGATTTAACAAAACAGTTATAGTTATCTATGTCATTGTTTATGTGTACTATCACATACTCTCTCTATTTTTAAATTATTATTTATCGTTAATTTTTAATATCATTTTTGACTATTCAACTTATTTAAAAAATTAATTCAAATAACTTTAATGATGAAAAAATTATAATATATGAAATTTATAAAAAATTAAATATGATTATAGTAAAAAATTATATTAAACCTGAAAGCTAGAGCGATGTCACGGTTGTTTATATCTGCTTTCATTGAGTAGAATCACGCACTTACATTGACCTAGAAAAAGATTTTTTTTTTTTTCTTTCTAATATCCACCGTTAGATTTTAATTTGACGGTTAATATTTTTTAAAGTAATGTGATGCAACAAAAGTTTAAAGAATTCTTACGGTTTAATATATAAAGATACGTGGACGCATACTTACATTGGTACGCAATTAAAAAAAAATGAAACGCAGATTCCAGCCTATCAAATACTAGGCCGTCATGATCCGTGCGTCGAAAATGAAAGGGCCCAAATTTTTTCGGAGCCTCTTTCAGCCTGCAGGCGTCAATACTGGGCCGAAGATGTGTCCCAACTAGCCCAATATGTTACTGTAGGTTGGAGGTCGCTTAAAATCCGGTGCCGTCAGGGATGGTGGATTGGGGCTGGCGATTTCTGCCGCATGGTCCTCTTCTTCATCGACCACATCAAACGGTACCATCACTCACGCCAGCTGAAATCTTCGGAAACCGAATGGGGCATGATTCGCTCGTTCTCACTGTGCTTATTCTCTTCGTTTTTTAATTGACGGTGCTGTTGATTTTTAAATTCAACTTTAACTATTTATTTTATTAAAAAAATTTTGCGAAATTTTATATATTTTGATATAACTTGATTTATCATTAAATTTATTTAAACTACAATTTAAAATTTTACACATTCGAACAAATTTTCGAATATAACAAATAATCAAAGTTGATTATAAAAATCAACAACAACATTAATTTAAAAACAGAGAGAGTATTAGTCATCATCGCAAGCACATTAGCTCTTGATCATAAACATCATCTTCAGTTGATTGATAGCCGGACGTCATATTACTTTACACAAGGTCCGGATGAACACCCGGCGCACAATATATACTACTGACGAAACGAACACACGGGGTACATTTTGCGCAATTTACAGCCCCCATATTACACAAGTTCATACAGTAAGATGTGAGGAAACCTCGGGGACCTTTGCTATTGCTATTAAGTACAGACTGCAGAGGGTCAGGCGCTGTGCCCTAGAGACATAGGGCTCCACCTTTCAGAGTTGTAACTCCAGCAAGCGCTGATGCTTGCTTCCAGCATTCTGTCCTCGGAGACGCCACTGTTGCAGATGTTTGCAAACGCTCTCATGTGCTTCATGCCATACTGAGTGAGTGAACCACATTGGGATTCAAAAATGCGAACCTAGTAATGAAGATCAACACACAATAAGATCAACAAGACACAGGCTTAATGCAAATTTGTAGGTAGCAAAGGCATGCAACAAATAGGTACATGATCTTCATGCATGCCTTAGATCAGAGTTGGATAAGGAAAATGCACCGTGCTCACCATGCTCTTCAAACAATCCCAATCATCGACTAACGGTTGAACAGAGGACCGAACAGCCTCAAGCACTGAAGGCCCATTCTCAAATCCAAAGATAAGCCTCCCAATGAAATCGATACTGCTGTCAAGATGCTTCCTGTGTTCAACAGTTTCTTTAATCTCCCTGAGAGCACTTAGCTTCTCTTCCGATCCCCCATTTGACTGCTCATACTGTGAAAGCAAGAAGTGAATATTAGCAAATGAAAAATACTGGAGGCACATCAATCCATTGCAAAACTCGGGCCTTTCATTAGTGGAATGAGCTTATAAAAGTTAGTATGAGCTCTAAACATCTCGAGTTGATACTACTGCAAGTTTCTGAATAAGAGCAGCATCTGGATATAAAAGGTGGTTATTCCTCATTTTTTTTCTCTAAGAAACACATTTCATTTCTTAATATGTCATCGCTGTAATATATCATTGATGTTAACAGAGGTGCCACATGCAGCACACCTACAACAACAAATAAGTGACACATTTTATAACCAAATATTTCATTTGAGAGATGGTCAATGCATATGTGTAACCCAGTGCAACAAGGTACCATGTTTCAGCTGGATAAAAATATAGTGCAAGTTCTAATTGTAGTACTGTATCTCATTAGTCATGAGATTACTCAGTATCCTCATGAGGGACTGAAGAGACAGCTGGAATTTACCCTCTTCCACATGAAGAGAAGATCAGCATCTCTTTGGTTGACGGCAGCCTTTGGGCCTTCCAAAAGCAATGTATTTGCAATCTTGACATTAGCAGGATCGAAACCTTGGTAAAGGAAAAGCTTTTCATCCTTGAAGGTCTTGTCACCATACTCCATGACATGAGAACCCTCTTTACGGTTATTGGTGTTTGAGGTTCTTGCTTTCACCTGCTCAACACATTATTTTGTTTTGAAGTTCTCGGTTTCACCTCCCAAGCTAAGCAAGTGACCAGCTGCAGTTAACCAATATGGAGAAAATGTACTAGAGACTTACCACCTCATATTGATCCTTGATAGTTTCTTTCTTCAAATCATGGGTTTGACTGCCATTTAGAATCAAATCAGTTCAAAACAGCAGTTATAATAATTATAAATAATTACTACAATAACATTGTGTATTCAGGCTGTATTGACAAAGAAAAGTTAAGCAAAAAGCAATTATCAACAGTAGCTAATTATTATGTAAATCATATTAAATGGCACCCACAAGGCCACATCCATGTGACCCTTCTAATCAAATGCCTTTCTTTTAATATGACATTGACACTTTCAAACCTTTTAAATAAATTAGATATAGGAAATCATGAACAGGGTCCATATCGCAGTGTGTGGATGAAAAAAATCTCACCCGTGGAGAACAAGCCAAGTTAAATGGATCAATGATGACAAAAACAGTTTCATGCGGGCAATATTCAAGTGTTAAAATATCTAACTTAGCTATCATATGGAACTATATCACACTGCTGAAGGGAAAAGAAACATATCAAATACTAGGCTAATAAGACAATTTTTTACAAATGAACATAAATACAGTTTCTAGGATTTCAAGTAGGTTTGAAACGAGGGTTACCTATCTTCCATCCAAGAAACACTGTACAGATCACCTAAACAGGTGATGTACTCAGGAGGCGGTGAGGGATCCATACCAGGACAGTATGTTCCCCAACTGTTTTCAACCGCATTTGAGGCTGTTGTCACATAAATATTGAGATCTTCTGGCAGTAAGCCCTCAAAGATACTGCCACTTTCACAAGCTTCAACATATATAACCTAACAAATACATGATTTTTTTATTTTTTTTTATAGGCAATTCAGTTCCAGAATGAATATTTTTGGAGCGGAAGCCTAAAAGACGAAACCTTACCATCTTTGAGTAGCTTTTGGAAGCATGCTTCTCTTTCAAAACCTTAACAAAGTCACCAGCATACAGATACGGCATGTTGGGCATACCTAAGAAACCGCTATGGTTAAGTATGCACCACAAGGAAAATAAACTGAGCAAGTATTTTGCTACCAGGTACACACCGAGAACTCCAGGACCTCCATGATCTGAGTAATAGATGAAGATGTGGTCATTTGGTTTGCTGTCTATCACCTTCTTACTACCTCCAGTAACTGCACTTTTATTGCCCATGAGGACAGCAAAGAAATTTTTGGTAGTGACCTGGTGCCCTGTGTAATCCTGCAGTGCATGCGAAGTTGATCAACTTTGCAGGAAACAATAGCAATAGGAGTTTTACT
>BCLG01004921.1:5074-16605 GCA_001602295.1 Zoysia matrella | reverse complement strand
TGGAGCCTTGCCCCTAGGCTCGGGGCTGTCAGTGCATCCCGGGGGCGGCCAAGCTTGGCCGGCGACGTCCACTGTGGGGGCGCAGGGACAAGTTGGCACCCGGCGGCGTGTTGCCGGGAGTCGCCGGTTCCGCGCCCTTCGGGGCGTGGAGAGTGAAGCACTCCCTCGACGGGTCGTGCCCCAAAATAAAGTGGCTCCGGAGCTACCAGCGAGGGTGTTTTCCACACGGAGCCTGAAGGCAGAGCTCGCCGCCTTCGCCTGCGACGAAGTCCAGGCTCTCGAAACGGAAAGGCTGCCCAAAGGCGAAAGCGGGGGCTTGCCACGACCGACCGTCTCTAGAGACAGCGACCGTAAAGTCCCAAAACGGAGGTGGGAGATCGAAATGTCCCCTACAACGAAGTATGGGACCATCGAAAAGCTGAAACGAGAGCACACCAAAAGAGAGATGGCCCCCTTCCTGGCGCGCCAACTGTCGGCGTTCTGACCACCGGCATAGTAAATATACGATCGTGGGGGATAGTATGTCTTCGGATTCGATATGGCCTAATCTGAGGTAGACTCAAGGGGATTTTTACCTGGTTCGGGCCATCCGAACGGTGTAATACCCTACGTCCAGAGAACGGATTATCTCAAGGATAATGTTACAAGACGGGCTCCTCTCTTCGCGGGAGGACCCAGAACGTGGGTAAATAGGGGTGCTTGCTCGGAAAGGTGCAAGGATCCCCGGGTTCTGATGGAGCTCAAGTTTGTCTTTCGTGTGTTTGTGGCTGTTGCTTGTGGTGGTGTTCGACTGTTGTCTCTATCGTTCCTCGGGCCTCCCTATATATAGGAGGGGGCCCTGGGGTTACAGGTAACGGGTCCTACGCGATCCTGCCGTCTCGCCGACAGGTGGGCCTTTTTGTCGTTGTCGCCATCATTTCGTTCCGTCCAGGCGTGGTCATGACCCGTCGCGTCGTGTGCAGCGGCGGGTACCATGATGCTCGACCGGCGCCACTGCGTCGGCTACAGTGCTGTCTCGTCGTGTCTGGCAGCCGTCGCAGCTTTCTGCTGGAGTGTCGCCGTGGTGAATCTCGTCCTGTCTCGTCGGGACGGATGGCAGCTGGTCACCAGAGTAAATGTAACATAACGCGGTACCTACCTCTCCTGAGGGTCGCTCTCGGGGGTCGATCTTCGGAGGCCGGGGTCTTCGCGCCCCTACGCGGCCAAGACATAGCCGCCGCAGGTCGTCGTTGAGGGGTCGAAACCCGTGCCGCCCGACCCCCGACTTTCACCCGTTAGAGTGCGATCTGATGGATACCCGAGGTACGTGATCCCGACAATACTGACTCTGAACCACCGAGGATAAATAATCAGGCGTTGAAATTTAAAAAAAGGAATTCGAATTGAAATGATAAGAACGACGAGGATAAATTCTTTATTTAAAATTATTAAAAATTAGAGTTGTTAATATTCATAGAAAAAAGACGTTAAACGCTAAGCGAGGGTTAACGGTCCCGCTAAAGCTTAGACGCGACGAGCCTAAGTGTGCTTAGGCGTTTTTGCATATTATTCAAATTATCTATTTCCAAACATATTGAACTGGAAAATAAAAAAAAAACTAAACAAAAAGAGAGTTTGCATTTTGTGGCTCATCCAGCCCACCTATCCTCAGCTTGTCTAGCCCAAGTCCTTTCTATTTGCCCTAATCCACTAGCGGCCAAACAAGCCGAAGTGTCAGATCTTTCACTACGGTCATCGCTACCATCTGTAGGAGCTGTCCCGCTAAGATCCGACGGCTCGTGACCTCGACGGCGTGAACGTCCTGCTCAAGATCGACGACGCAACCTCGGTGGCGCGACATCAAATCTTCGCGCGACCTCTGCCCTCTCTTGTAAAGCGGCGCTGCCGTCTCCTGTCGAGCTTTTCTTCGCACAGCAGTGCTTTGGTATTTGCTTTTCTTCTCTGGCTGGGCTTTGATTGCTTTTTCGCCATTGAAACAGTCGCAGTGCTTAACTATCGCTTAGTCCACGAAGCGGAGCGGGAGCGCTCCGCTCATTGCTTTAACGCGCAGAAGCGACCGCTTTTTACAATTTTTTTTTTGGGTTAATATAAACCGTGTAAAAACATAAATCACAATACACTTTTTTATCAACGTGTTACGGCTTTTACCACATCGCGTCGTCCGGATACAGAGAACTGGAACTGAGGCATGAAATCCATCCCGAGACGCCACATTGACAAAACCATCCCAAATTCTTCAGCTACTCAGCCTAGATTGCCGACCAGCTTCCAGGGGCAGCAGCGTCTGTACGACGCCGTGGATTTCGGCGGTGACGCTGGGCACGAAAGCTCTCTGTCTGGACGAGACTTCTTCGATCTTGGCCACGACGTTTGAGAGGGGAAGCTTCGCGGGCGGCGATGCTTCGCAGGCTTGCGGAACGAGCTCAGGCTTCCGATTTCCGGTGCCTGTGCCTGTGCTCGGCTATCTGAATCAGGCAGCACAGCAGGGCGCCTGCTATACGCCGCTCCGATGAATCTTTGGGAGAACTCCGGTCAAGCTAATTAGGCTCAGCGTGGCAACCACCGTAGCAAGGCAAAGGGGATTTTTTTCTTTTTCGGGGAGTTGACGGAAGTCCAGCGGCTGGTGGCGGAGCAGGGGATGATGGAGCCCCAGGCGACGGAGCTGGAGGACGACAGCATCAACTTCTGGGCCTCCCTCGGCGTGAGCCCCACCGTCGACCAGATGCCGCTGCACGGCGTCCAGGTCGTCGAGCACCAGTCTCAGCCGCTGCTGGCGGCGGCGGCGGCGGCGGCGGCGGCGCAGTCGCAGTCGCAGTCCGTCTGCAAGGACCTGTTCCCCGTCGAGTCCGAATCCTGCCTCGAGCCCCAGCTGGGGATGGAGTTCGACTCTGGTGAGGCCGCCAAGACCTTCTACATCGCTTACGCTGGCCGTGTTGGGTTCTCTGTCCGCATTGCCCGGTCGCGCAGATCCAAGTGCAGTGAGTCCATTATCATGTTGAGGTTTGTCTGCTCAAGGGAAGGGTTCAGCAAGGAGAAGCGTGCTGTTGCAGGGAAGAAGACGAGGAAGCGAGCTGCCTCCATCAGGGAGGGCTGCAATGCCATGCTCGAGGTGCTCCGCAGAGGCGATAACAAGTGGGTTGTTACCAAGCTTGTCAAGGAGCACAACCATGAGGTCGGGCTGCCCAGCAGAGTGCATTACATCGCCATCGAGACTGATGCTGTGATTGACCCTTACGTAGGCATGGAATTCGAATCCCTCGAGTCTGCAAAGACATTCTACTACTCGTATGCAAGCCGTGAGGGATTCGAAGCTCGTGTGCGTCAGTCCCGCAAGTCACAAGATGAGTCACTCAAGATGCTGAAGCTTGTTTGCTCGAGACACAGATACCATTCAGGACGGGAGAACAACGGGGAGGATACCAAGAGAGTGCATGCATTGGACCCCTCCAGGAATGGTTGCGATGCACTGTTTGAGATAGTTCGGAAGGATAAAGATGTTTGGATGGTCTCCAAACTCATCCTGGAACATACTCATGAGCTTAACCCAGAACCAGATAGCAGAGTTCGCTGTGTTCGTTCACAAGGTGAGGTACTCGTTATTGCAAAGAATTTTGCCGACACACGTAATCTGCTACTGAATGGTCAAAATTCTCAGTGTCCTAGAGAGATGCAGTATAACGATTTAGGGCCCGAGGACGCTCAAAGCCTATTTGAGTATCTTAAGAAGGCACAGGTTGAGGACCCCACATTTTTCTATGCTGTGCAGCAAAACAAAAATGGGTATGCGGCCAATGTGTTCTGGGCTGATGCCAAAGCAAGGATGGCTTACTACCATTTTGGTGATGCTGTTACGTTTGAGACAGGATTCCGGAAAAACAAGGACAATATCCCCATCGTCATATTCTTAGGTGTCAATCATCATGTGCAGCCTGTTGTTTTTGGCTGTGCGCTACTTGTTGAGGAATCTGAAGCATCGTTTGTCTGGTTATTTGAAAAATGGCTCGAAGCAATGTCTGTGGGGCCTCCTATATCTCTATTAACAGAGTTGAACTATGAAATGACAGCTGCTATAGCCAAGGTGCTACCTAATACTCACCATATTTTCTGTGAAAATCATATCTTAGATGCCATCAAGGAGGAGCTACGTGGTATGTTTCCAGAACGAGATCCTTTCATATCTGATCTGAAGAAGTGTATTGATGGGTGCAGACCAGAAGGATCATTTGAATCAGGTTGGAACTCAGTCATCATAAAGCATGGGTTCAGCAATAACGAGCTTTTACAATCTCTCTATAGTATTCGTCAACAATGGGCCCCTGCATACACCAAGAAGTCATTTAATCCTAGAAACCTGCTGCCACTAACCTGTGGAAATATTGAGAAGGTTATTGAGAAGTACTTCTCAGTCAAGATCCAGTTGCCTGTTGCTGTCTGGCAACTTGGACAAGCTATTACCAATTCGTTTGAAACTGAAGTTCAGGCGGATTATTTGACGATGTTTCAAATGCCAGCGGTAAGAACTGCTTCACCTTTGGAAAAACAAGGTCGTTCAGTATTCACTAGCACAATATTTTGCATGTTCCAAGAGCAATTTGTTGAGTCCTTTGGGTATCACGCAGAGAGACTTGAGGATGAGACAGTACATAAATATCATGTCACAGTATATGAAGGTGATGAGGAGACACGTATTGTTTCTTTTGACCCAGATCAGAATACTGTGAATTGCAGCTGCTGCCTGTTCGAGAGCTGTGGTATCTTGTGCAGGCATGCCCTCCGGATTTTCATTATTGAGGGAGTGCGTGAACTTCCAAAGGTTTATATCATGAAACGCTGGACAAAGCATGCAAAAAGCATGAACATGTTGGATAATTATACTGATCTGAGGGGATATTGTGGGGATGGTTCAACTGCAAGGTTCAATGATCTCTGCTATGATGCGGTGAAATGTGCAAAAGAAGGTTCAAAATCCTCTGAGATCTATAAAATTGCTAAAGAGGTACTGAACAAGGCTCTCAATGATGTAGTACTATCTTCAAAGAACTTTAGAGAGCCACAAAATCTACAAAGATGTACATCATCACTAAAAAAGACAATCAAGAAGCTTGGTAAGGCCAAAGGTTCCTTGGGTAAAAGCTTAAAGAGGCCCGCTTCTAAAAGTCCCCCCATGGAGAGTGATGATATTAGATGACCAGATACCTTGAGTTAAGATCAATGCAATTTGACTTGTTCACTGACCTTGTATGTAACATCAGATGGTCTACCAGTTACCTGTTAGATTGTAGCTGGCTTCAGAAATTGGGCTATTAGCAGGTGTAGTGGTTGTATGGCTGCTAGTGAACCCTTCAGATATTAGTATTAGAGCAGGTTGTAGAAGAAAATTCCTTTTTGTGGAAACATTTATAAATATTACTGCAAATAAACCAATTTTGTTGATAGAAGGATGTAGCCTTATTTTCCTACGAACCATTTCAGACCAATATGATTTTCCTGTCCTGCATGCTTGTTGCAGTTCAATTTCTATACTGCCTATACTTGGTGGAATACGGTAATAGCAGTTCGGCTGAAAAATAAGGTAGTAGCAGCTCCAGTAGGATTCTATATTTATAGTGGCTGAACTAACAGGTATCTCTGCTGATCCTATCTTCGCCATTTGCATAAAATTCAATGACCTCATGTCAAACAATATATGATGCATTTGGAACTCATTATGTGAATATTTGTCTTTTGTTGATTATTTATTCAGCACATCTAAGAAGCTACTCCTATCAAACAGTTTACAAGGCTGAATATTTTCTCGAACATGCAGGAGATACAAGGCTGAATATTGCAAGCATTATAGGTTACTAACATTGTTTGTAATATGCAGGAAATATTATATTTGAATAAATAATACATATAGCATGTCAAAAAGAAAAAAAGACACAGATAGTAACTAGGATATTGCAAAATGACATTGCTTTCTTGTCTCCCTAACTAATGATACAGGCATACTACATGATTCATGATGCACACTTATGCAGCCACTATCCTAGTTTGACTCTACTTGAATCAATTGGGGACGTGCTCCTCCCTCTGCATTTCCTTTTCTTGGCATATATCCAAATTCCTCCACATATGACATTCAACTTTGCTGCATCCATGGCTTCACAAATGGGACAGCTTCTTGCTGTGCCTCCTGACCTTGGTTCATCATCTGTTTTCAGTCCCTTCGAGCAGCATAGTTCTCAATTTAATGGTATCAGTGATCCTCTATCAATTTTGGAGTTACTTAAGAGGTCCATATGGAAATGAATGACTTAACTATTGGGATTATGTTTCCAATTTCTAAAATTTGTAATTTTCACATTCTCTATTACAATGAGGAAGGAGATGCACTGCAATTTCAAACTTTTTGTTATCAATTTTCCAGTATAAAAGTTTTTCTGCAACTTTGATGTATTCAATTCCATTTTTTTCATGAAGATGTGCAATTACGTGGTGAACTGAATATTGATCTTATGCGGGTCCTGGAATATTCTTGTTCCTATTACTTTCAGATAAGTTATATGCATACCTTTCTTCCATATTATGATAAAAAATTGCCCTGTTACACTATTTTTGTTTGGTCACACTAGCCCAGTGGTTTTTTAGTGATGTTTGAAGCTGTGGATTTTATTAATTGAAATGGAACTTTGAATGATAATAAAGTTTTAACTTTCTCTTGTTAAATACTCCTGAGTTATGATGCTTAAGTTTTGTCTTATCGGAAATGGGCATGTTGTCCTCCTTGTATCGTAGTTGCATAGCGTGGTGTGATACAATGCATATGCTAATGTAGTTGCCCATGCTCTATCTTTATAATATGGTTTTACATGGCATATGTGCTTTATTACTTCTCTAAATTTACAATTGAGACCAACCCAACATTAAGGCATTTTATTATGAGCATAATTCCTGGCTGTGCTGAGAATTTGAGCTGGATTCCTGGCTATTGGATGGAACTGGTTTTGGGGACAAAAATATATGCCTTTAGATTGATCCCAAATGAATTATGGTCGCACTGAATTTTCCTTTGTTTTAAGATTTTAGAAATTTCATTGTTGTGTCAAAGGTGTCCTTTTTAGTTGCATGTTCCATATTTTTATATTCAATTACTATTTGTAAGTTGTCTCTATGTTTATTGCTCCAGTGTAGAGATTTTTTTTTTATTGAAAACTTGGCTAGTTTTCAGTGGCAAATCAAATTTGTTCCCCATCTTTAAGCCCGTACCAACTGTCACGGTGTGCCCACATTTTGGACCCTTTTCCATGGGATCATTCATCTTTATTCAAGTCCTGCATTACATTATTAAAGCAGCATAAGCTACCTAGTGATGTTTTCATCATGTGTTCAGATGTCAAGATTACATTTTTTTTCAATTTCAATTCATATTGCATCATTAAAGTGGTGTGAGCTGCGGAGTGATGTTTTTACCACATGTTCAGATGTTGAACATTACCCTTTTATTTTTTCAGTTTTAGTACTGCACCTGAGCAAATAAAACTTTTTCTGTGCATATCTTGATCATGTCTCTCATGTCACTCCACTTTGGGCATTGTGCAGTATCTAACACATTCTCATTCCTGATTAGTCTCAGACATTAGGAACAGTTTTTATTATGTTGGAAATACTTGAGTTTTTCTACTAGTTCAGGGATGATCTGAGCACTGCATCCAATAATTTATCTTTCTATGCCTTGATTACTGTTTGATTGAAACAAAGCCTACGCAGTTGTTCACACCACCGTTGATCTACAAACATTGTTGGTTGTGGTGCTTTTCACACTAGTTTTTTGTCACTGTTTTGGCACCTCTTTTTTTTTCTTTGAGAAATTAAGGGGGAGTTTTGGTACCAGTGATTTCTTAAACCTGAACACAATGTACTTATATGTTGTCTTTTTGTTGACAGGTTTGTAGTGATGGAGTAACCTCCAGCTGTATGCCATATTTGAAGTTGAACTATGGAATAACAGAGGGAACAACCTTCAGTTACCTCTGAGAGGGACAGAACAGAAGAATCAATTTATATGCTACAGTTAGTTTTGCGAGATCCTTCATGGAACATCCAGTACTTTGACATGCTTTCAGCTGGTGGTCATCCTTTCTGTGTACTATTTTGTTGACACAAATTACAGTACTTGAGAAAATGAAGAGAGGAGTGGAGTCACCAAAGTGAAGCTCTGTTACCCCATTACAGAAACAAGTGCAAAAAAAGGGTGCCACCTTGCACCATATATGTTTACACAGTTCACAGCAAATCTGCTTTTATGGCTGGAGTTTTTAGGCTGCTGTTGGACATGTGCCTGGAGGCAAAGAAGATCAGTTGAGCCTCTCTGGAACAGACACGGCGCAGGTGCATCACGCCACAACCTTGCACAGTGAATGATACGAGCACTGAAAGAGAGGGATCAGTGTGCCAGTTGTCATGACCGTCAGATAGAAAGCAGCCTATGCATACTGGCACGATAAGAGATCTGCTCAAGAAGCATGCTGGAACTATCAACATGCTGACCACTGTGGCATCTGACCTGGGAACAGAAATGAAACGAGAGGAGGGATGGACGCATTTTCCACCAAAGCATGGTGGGTGCATCAGGCTCTCCTCTCAGTCGATCATCGTCGCCCATGCGTGAAAAGAAGAGGATGGAAATTGCAGAGTTAGGTGACACTCTTGTGGTTGGAGCTGTCCGGATCAGAATAGGAGCCTTTCAATTCAGATTCTTGGTGGTAGCTTCCAGTCCCAGGCCGACGTGTCCCAGCAAAGGTTCCTGTCTGCGCACGTCTCCATTCGCTTGATCAGCCCCACCAAAGCTCTTGCTCGCCGGCCCATGATCTCGCCGCGTCGGCGAGATAGAGGTAGGATGTGTGTTGTCGCGGGCGTGAAGCTTGTGGCCGAACGGATAGAGCACTAGGCTGGCTGCCCATTGGCCACCCTGGGACAAGGGGGGCAGCATGCCTGTCTTTGTTTAACCTCCCCTAATTCCTGCTTCCTGCTTTGCCTCGCTGAGTTCATCATCTGCATAATAATGCAGGGTACTTGGCTGCTGTAGCTTGCTTACCGCTCCACTGAGAAGCTCCAAACATCAAACCTTTCATCTCCTCCGGTAAGTTAATGTGCTAGCATTTGTTGGATAATATTGTGTTATGCACACCCCCCCCCCCCCCCCCTTTTTTTTTCCTTTGGGCCTACTGATCAATGTGGACCAGTTGAACTATCTTTTCCTCGTTTTCTGCAAGAGAAGTGGACCAGTTGATCACTCACTGCAGTCATGTTCTTGCACTGATTATGCTTAAACTGAAATTGAACCCATGCAACAACCTAGCGCTTGGTTATCTAAAATCTGTTTTTTTTATTCATCTTTCTAGGGACTAAATTTAGTTAAAATTATATTCAGGGGAATACATGAACATTATATAATATTCAGAGGAGTAAAATAGACTTTTTCCAATGATAAATATATAAACTGAAATAAGAAAAGGATATCTGTCGCGCGGATTAGCGCACAACCCAATTGCACTGTGACATCTTACAAAGTTTGGCTGTTACACGCAACTCTAACCTAAATGATATCTAGGGTCTCCAGTTGGGAGGCTCAATCGCTTAATTAATCAGAGCTCATGGTGAGCAGATGGTGATGCTCACTCGAGTAAAGTTGCTGCGGATGAAGGGATCAGTGTCGGAGTTCGACGCAACTTGCCTTTGTTGGCATTGGGCCTGCCCCTTAAAACAATTCCAAGAACTAACTCACCAACTTGCAAATGATTCCATTTCGCAAAAAAATAAACTCGCAAAGAATGAGATGGTGCTTTCATGCATGTCATCAAGAAGAGACGCAATAAGAAATATATATACTTGATTTGCCAAATCAAGGACCACAGATAGACCCTTCATGCATGCTTGAACGAGATGATGCTGGCCTGCGTCATGCTCCATCACTTGCTCTGATCAAAACCCATGCAAGAGCAACTTTTGAGAAGGGAACAGATTAAAGAAGGCAGTGGCATTGATCCTGGCTACAAGTGCAAGGAGGGACAGGCCAGTTAAAGGTGAAGAATTAAGGTGCATCATGGCGTGTCATGCTTATTCGGGCGAGAAGTGTCTGTCTGGATCGAGTACCATTAGGCTTCATCTCCATAAAAACCGACAAAAACAATGAAACTGACAGTTTGGCCGTCCTTTTGGATTTCAAAATCATGCATCCTAACCCCCCTATCTCTTACAGAAAACATATTCAAGTACCTCGAATGGCGAGAAGTATTTTTATCTGGATTACTGAAAAATAAGCTTCTCTTCCACAAGGACAAAGGTTTACTCGGTAATCAAAGTATATCAAATATTTGGGTTTGCAACAAACTTTTTATGGTGAGCAATTGAATAAGTCAAACGGACTAGAGAGAAATATGATTAGTGTATCTTTCCTTAATCAGAACTGATATTTTTCATAAACCAGATCAGTAACCGATATTTTTCATAAACCAGAGTATGAAACCCTGAACAAATCTCAGTATCACATTTTTAAATTTCGGAAATGCACCTAAGACATTCAACCTTTTTTTTTTTAACATAAATCTTTTAATTTTCTTAGGAAAGGGAGGATTGCCCTATCAGTGAGTCTTCAATTAATTGACGGTAGTTGTGGGTCATCAAGGGGCATCCAACTCTGGTTAAAAACTTGAAATTGGAAACTACAATTTACATCATATAATCCAAAATATGATTTGTATTTCCATGTCAACAGGAAAGTAATCGGTTATACAGGTTTGGCAGCAATCTTAACTGATAACAAATTGATTTTTTTTTCTTGCAATGGAAAGCGACTCTTTGATTTGACACGTGCGAAATGCATGTGTAATATCACCCATCGGTCGCACATGAGAATAATTCCATATTTCGTGATTCCAGAGATCAAATCTGCATGCATCATGATCAACATCACGTGTGTGATACAAATTCTGTTCACATAAAAGATGAGAATTTTAAGGACTTGTAACGGTAGAGTTTAAATCATCAAGAGAGAGCTAAACGACCAAGGTGCAGTGTTTCTTGATGGAGGCAACAAACATAGAATAGGGTTCGATGTTGTCATGCGTGGTGGATAGATGCGCACACTTCGATTACTAGTGGCCCAAGAATTTAGTAAATCAGTGCTAATCATATTAATATAAGGATTAAAATAGAATGAAAAGACAAACTTTCTTGCACTAGATGGATCGTGCAAATCTGAAATATCGCTGACAGTCCAATATGAATTTGAAAAGTGCAGTTTTTGGTGCTACTGTTTTGTATTAATTTTCCCTTGTATTTGCGTGTTGCGTCTCTTAAAGATTTGGGCTTCATACTTTATAAAAATTTTGTTAAAAGAGATCCACACTATTTCTTGACCTCAATGAATTTAAGACGTGTACGATATAGAGTTTGAAATTTGCCATTTAATAACAAATATCATTCTCTAATTCATAGACTTCTTTTGGTGGTAATTTAGTGGTCAAAATTGCACCTCAACTATGGGAAAT
>BCLG01004920.1:0-31578 GCA_001602295.1 Zoysia matrella | reverse complement strand
ACCCCGGCTCCGGCGGGAACACGTAGGTGCGGTCGCTGAGCACGCAGAACGGGAACCGGCGCTCCCGGGAGTGCACGCCCGACGCCGTGAGCTGCGCGCGGAACGCGGCCTCGGAGTTGAGGCTGCGGTACCCGGCCGCGGCCAGGCGCGGGAGCAGCGCGAGGCGGGACAGCGCGGCGTCGGAGGCGAAGCGGCCGCCAAAGCCGAGGCGATCGTTGAGCCCGCCGAAGCGGGAGCCCTCCGGGACCAGGTAGCAGTAGGAGCCGGTGTCTTGGCTGAGATCGGGCGGCGCGGTCCAGAAGCCGTCGACGCGGGTGCGGAGGATGGCCTCGTAGGTGAAGTTGCCTCGGGTCTCCCGGTCTCGGATCAGGTCCAGGCATCCTTCAACCAGACGGAAGTACTGCAGCAGCCCCTGTTCCATCCATCCGTGGTCAACATCATTATCAGAAAGATGCGTAAACTACTCGTTAATGGCAGCTCTATCGTCAAATCAAAAAATAGATGCAAAAGGTAGGAGTAAACAAAGATCGCGACTTGATCGATCATCCACCAATCACCGCCAACTTAACTTACCCAGATCAAACGCAAACGCATCTAGTATTATCTAACAACCGTGCGCCTTTTCAAATCAAGCCCCTAAAAAAGCATGATGCATCTACCTCGTTCTATCTACTTTAGAGGTGATGTCAATTTGGATTCTGAAGAGAAGGAATTAAGCGCACTAAACCAATTAATGGATCTTCGTTCGTTTGAGAAGATGCATGAGCAAAGAAAAGTATGATCGCGGCAATACGGAAAGCATAACGTACCAGAAGGCAGAAATCATGCATGGCCCGCAAGCAAGCGACAAAGTAACAAACCTGGATGCCGTTGGGCGAGTTACTCGGCGTGAGCACACGCGCCTGCGCCGGAGTCTCCTCCACGGGCTCCGGCCGGAACACGCGCACGGCGGCCAAGGTGGTAGTCCCTTGCGGCGCGGCGCGCCCGAGCAAGGAGAACTTGTAGGCGTCGCCGTCGAGCGGGCTGTGCAGGAACACGTCCACCGCCTGGTCCTGGTCCCCGGCTCCGAGGACGTGCCGCGCGATGGAGGGGCCCGTGAGCTCGAACCGCCGCGCGCCGCCCACCAGGCAAACCGCCACACGGCTCCGCGGGGGTTGTGACTTAGGAGGAGCGCCGTCGTCGTCGTCGCTGCGGGGCGGGGCCGCCGCGAGGGGCAGGACGCGGAGGGAGGAGGGGAAGGAGAGCGCGGCGGCGAATAGGAAGAGGAGCAGCGGAGCGAGCACGGCGGCAAGGCGGCGGCGCGAGGGCGCCGACGGGACGTCGACGGCGATCATCTTCCCAGGCTTCATCTTCGTGTCCAGCCAACCGAACCGGCCGGCGCTTGAACGTACGTGCTTTGTTGGTGATCAAGGAATTCTAAGCTGTGGAGGAAGAGGAGTTGCTAGGTGATGGTGTTGGTCATGGCGTCGTGGTGGCGACGAAGAGGAGGAGGCGGTAGTTACTTGTATGAGATGCGTTGGTGAAGGAGGTTGAGGGGATGACTTGACGTGAACTTGGAATTTATTTATTGTTTGTCCATATCTATTAACTATACTGCAGTAATAATAAAGAAAATCTAATGTAGATACTACAAGATATACAGAAAGATTGATTTGGGAAAAGAAAAATACAAGGATCGACCAGTAAGATCTCATCTCGGTCCATGGTCAGGCATGTCGCTGTTAATGGCACTGGAGCAGGAGTATTATCGATGGAGGCTGGAGCAACTTCCATCTCTCTCTCTCTCTCTCTCTCTCTCTCTCTCTCTCTCTCGATGGCTTAAACAAACCAAGTCAAGCTGCTGCAGCTGCAGCTGGTGACTGCTGGAACATGGCATGACTAAGGACCATCCACCAATCTAATCTCTCTCTCTCTCTCTCTCTCTCTCTCTCTCTCTCTCTCTCTCTCTTTTGTGATATACTATTATCTACCAAACCAAGGACACTTCCTTTGTTTCAATGAATCCGTCTCTGCAGCTGGACAATAGCATGACATAATTAAAGGCCAGCTAACTGTTGATTAACATAACAGATTATTAGACGCGCTGGTGAACTCGATCCTAGAACTCTAGTCGAATCTTGTTTCTGTCTCGAGGAATCCTTCTTGCGTTGATTTGCTCGCACGTGCATATCTGAAAGCCGCCGGACCCCCTCAATTTAATTACAACAAAGACATGACACGATCAGTTTTCCTTAATTTTGATTGGTGATCGCGCACAAACAGATGAACCGTTAATCGATCGTAATATATGTCTGTCTGTCTATCTTATGATCCTAACTCGATCATATGTGTGTGTGTGTGTTGTATATATATATATATATATATATATATAAACAACACGATATAAACAACGTACTCCTACACGAGAGCGCGAAGAAAAGCAACCGACCGCTAAGATCAAGGCAACACGGAAAGCATAACCAAAAGGAAACCGTCGATAATTAAGAAGCATCGATCGGTAATGGAGATCGATATGCCGTCTTTCCGTCGACGATCGATGGATGCATGCACAAGAGAAGAATGGCATGCATTCAAGCAAGGGATGACAAACTGTAGTAATAAACTGACCTGGATGCCGTTGGGCGAGTTGGCCGCGGTCAGCACCTTCGCCTGCGCCGCCGTCTCCTCCACGGTCTCCGGCCGGAACACGCGCACGGCGGCCAAGGTGGTAGTCCCTTGCGGCGCGGCGCGCCCGAGCAAGGAGAACTTGTAGGCGTCGCCGTCGAGCGGGCTGTGCAGGAACACATCCACCGCCTGGTCCTGGTCCTGGTCCCCGGCTCCGAGGACGTGGCGAGCGATGGAGGGGCCCGTGAGCTCGAACCGCCGCGCGCCGCCCACCAGGCAAACCGCCACACGGCTCCGCGGGGGTTGTGACTTAGGAGGAGCGCCGTCGTCGTCGTCGCTGCGGGGCGGGGCCGCCGCGAGGGGCAGGACGAGGAGGGAGGACGGGAAGGAGAGCGCGGCGGCGGATAGGAAGAGGAGCAGCGGCGCGAGCACGGCGGCAAGGCGCCGGCGCGTGCCCAGCGGAGGGACGTCGGTTGTTCCGGACTTGGTCCGCATTATGGTCATGGCCAACTCCAAAAAGAAGAAGAAGAAGAAGAGGAGGAGTTTACTTTGTGCTAGGCTACTACGCGCTGTGTAGATGATCAGGGTGAGATGGTGGTGCGCTCCGCGTTCCCTTCCCTTCTACAGCTCCACAATGGTATGCTATAAATTCTTAACGTTAGTTATCCCTTATAAATTTGTACTAACCGATGTTACTAACAATTTAAAATTAGAGAGAATACTATTTAATGATTTATTTATGTCAAATCTTCAACAACGAAGTAGGTAGACGAGTTTATTTAGTCAACAGGCAGAGGCTAGCATTAGGGAAACTTCCAAGGCAAACGATTTTCTATCGAGGAAGACCAACTCGTTTTAGTTTATTTGATCCTACAGCTGGCAGTAGCATGGGAACACGCTACGTAGTTAAGGGCCCATTTTGACAGAGCTAAACTCTTAAAATCAAAACTGAAAATCACTTCACATAATCAAAAAACTAAAAAAAAAACTTTTTTTTCTAATTTATTTCAGAGAATCACTTCACAAAATCAGTTATTTTTGCTAAAAAACAATGTTTGATAAAGCTTATCTGATTCTAGCTACCTTTGCCGAAGAACCCTTATTAGTATCAAATACTGTAGTATTCTTCTGCGTTGACCAAACGGGCTACAAAAATCGCCCGCCATACTAACGAGGTAATCAGCCACCCTGTTGCATGATCTCGGGCAGGCCCGCACTACCGTGCGGCACACAAAAGTCTCACGTATGATGATCTGAATATTGATAGTCTTTGTGTCAGGAGGCTGCTAATCAATCATTTAAACAATAGAGATATCACGTTAATTAACTATGTTATGCCAAAAAGATTCAGCCTTCGCATCGAGACTTTGTGCGCCAATGTTCAAGAGAAAACCTATGCACCAGAAAAAGAACATGTGGACAGCTTTACAAATTACAGTTGCTGCAGTTTGCCACCGGTAAGGCTAATCACTTGCATTCTACTACTAAGCATCTGTCAAACATCATTGTGATAAAACCATGGATACCAGCCTTCTCATGCCAAAATCTATCAATCTCCAAGTGATGCACAATATTGTTCGCTTTGTTCGTCTGAAGCAACAAACGGTGTTCACACCTGCATCTGAACTCAGCCGAGCTTCAGTCAATGCTTGCTAGTGGTGTTCAAGTACTGAAAATGTTGCCTGGGTCTCTTTGCCTGTTGTTAGAGATCCTTGCGCAGAACATGAACATCAACAAGAATGTAGATAGCATAAATAGCCTAAAGTACGTCCTTAGCTCCTGCATTCCCAGGTCAAGCCCTTCAAGTTTCCTCCTGTCGCGCCCAATCTTCCGTGCTACACTTATCTCAACAATATCTCCTCCCATGGGGACCCAATTATCGATTGGCCCTTGTGATACTAGTTGTGCATCGCGTAGCTTTTGCAAACCTTCCTCGAAAAGTATGAGAAACGCCATACACCACCTGTTAATGACTCTCTGGAGACGAGGAAAAACAATGGTGGTCAGACAGAAAGAACCATTAAAGAGATATTTATATACATGAAGGGAGTTAGATTCACATACTTCAAAGGTTGTCTTGTCAACAGGATTGAACATTTTGAAGCAATCGTTGTTAGATGCTGTCTCATCTCCGTATATCTGGATGTCAGCAATATGAGTTTCATCACATCGTGTTTACACTGCTTCAAGCCACCTTGAAGAGAGAAACGATTAACTGACCTCAAAGGTGAATGGCATCGGTACCTTTCTAATGTCATACATGTAATCAGTTGTAGTCCCGTGTGCAAAATATCTGGTGCATGGAAGGGATAAAATAGCATGAGTATTGCTTGCTTCGTTTAAATCCACTCCACAGAATTTAGGAGGGTGACAAACAACAGAGTGTATGTTTGGATTCAGTTCTCATTTTGGTAGGCCAGTCTATGCCAATTGCCAGCTCGCCCTTCTGAGCTAGTACAGCACACAGAAGCTAGGTTACTATTTGGATGCATTGACTCTAACCTCTAGAATAGGAACCCTATTTTTCGCCCAGTTCAGCAGTTGACAAAAATAATCTCTTGTGCTACTAGCTTGCTTTTGAGAACTGACAATCTGGCTCTCCCCAGCGGACAAGGATTTTTCTTGCAGTTATGGGCTAGCTTGCCACTGTGAGCAAGCTTTTTCTTTTTCTACCTAATGTTATTCCATGCTCGTGAGGCTAGGGTGGTCCTGGCTTCAGATCCTAACGTGCCTGAAGAAGCAGAAGTTACAGAATGATAAAAAAGAGAGTTTTGTTAGGCAGACCTACCCAACAGCTCCACCACCTGACCCAACCAAACAGCTATCTTGGAAATGGCGACGATTCAAGCTCTCTAAAACAGACCTCATCAAACGGGCAGATGCTCCATTTGGTGTGGTATTCTTGTGGTCATATGGCATAAATAAGGCCTGCAGTTGAATGAAATATCAAATGGGCTATAGATATAGATTAGTTGCACCAATACATATATAAGTAGGATGTCAGCACAATTATGAGAGATAGGTCTCTGTTTCCATGCTGGTTTATCTTTCCATTATATTTAAGGTAGCGTTTGGCAAAGGGTGGGTTTGGGAAAAGGAGAGGAGGAGAAGATCCGGAATCTTCATTTCTCCACCTCATTCAATTTCAACCTTCCATTTATTTCCCAATCCCAAACCCACCTCTCATTTCCCAATTACCAAACGCCACCTAAGAGTTCGTTCTTTAAAGACCATTTTTCCTTAACCATATGTAAAAGCATTACATAAAAAAAAAAATATAGACATCATGGGACTTCATGCTTAGTGCATATCATATGTCAGAACTAGATAATATAGCCGTAACACCTATTGTTTGCACATCTATAAATGGGAAAATGTATATCTAGTACTCATATAAGCATGAAATACATGATAGGTTCTGTAAAACATAGGCTAATCAAGTTTAAATCTATAAAATATATTAATCAAGATTTACAAGTGCTAAGTTCACAAATATGCTTAAAAGTAGCATCGTTTCAGAAGGATCATACAGAAGGCTTCCATTACCTCCATTCCAGAATGTACATTCACCCAAATATGAGGTTTAAATGATCTGGATAGGTCCCTCATGATCTGGGCTTCAGGTTCGCTAAAAGGAGCAGAGCCAGGATTTTCCTCGTATGGGTCATAGTCCTACACAAGAAAAATATAAATAATCTCAATAGATGGAAAATGCATATTTGCAAAATTGTGATTGGATCCCATGAAAAATGTAACATGCATGATAAAATCAGAAAATGTCTTATATCATAAAACAATGGCAAAACTCTCAAGTGTCATCTTCCAGCTACTGAAATTAAGAAAATTTTGATTTTTCCTGTGCAAAACCAGGGAATACTGAAACACTAACCTTTTCTTTCTTTCCCCAATCAACAATCCAGTTTCTATTAAGATCTACTCCTCTTCCTGGAAAAAAAAGAAGAAAGGAGATATGGCAAGAGTAGGCACAAAACTGCTTCATGTGACAGTTTTATTAAAAGTATAATTACCATTTCTCCTATCACAAAGCTCCCCACCTTCAACACGTTTGCGGCCATTGAAATTTTCCATCGGCACAAGCTAAAAGACAGGTATAGAAGACAAGCGTTACCTCCTTAGTTCAAGAATCGATTCTTTTGTAATGCAGAGAATATTAATAAACCAAAAAAAATCTAGATGGGACAATAATAAAAGTGCCATGTAATCAAATGCTATTTGCAGGACAACTTCAATATTCCTAAACCATAAAAACATAATCAAAGCAAATATCACCCTCAAAATGTGCCAATGCTTAACAGCATATACAGCCAAACAAAGAGAACACTAGCCAAATGTGTTCCATGCATTTCCTAACAGTTATGTAAGTCGAGTGATGAAAATATAGAACAAATTGCAAAATGACTTACTTTGATCACAAGATTCTCTAGCATTTTCTCGAAGGATGACAGATCAACACCAGCAATCTTCTGCTTCTCGGTTAAGACATACAGAAGACGTAGTGCAACCTCAGAGGTAATAAGTTCTCTGCCATGCTGCCCAAAGCTCTGGAAGACAATTAACT
Source organism: Zoysia matrella (assembly GCA_001602295.1). Lineage (NCBI taxonomy): Eukaryota > Viridiplantae > Streptophyta > Magnoliopsida > Poales > Poaceae > Zoysia > Zoysia matrella. The sequence goes on along the minus strand of BCLG01004920.1, from coordinate 24,395 downwards.
TTTCTGTCAAAATGCAAGATATCAATAATTTATTTTATATATCAACATGCAAAGCCTTATAGAAATGACATGCCATTTTTCCATTTCATTTTATTTAATATTGTGAGCCCTTTCAACTGAGCTAAAGTAGCAAAGAGTAATTTGGATGGAATGCTCATATCATCGTATGTGATTTTGAGGTATGGCATTAATCTTGTGGTGCAACTCATTGAATGGAGCATAATGATGCATGTGAAGGGTGGAAAAAAAAAAGAGTGGGGAAATTATGGTTGGGAACTAACCAGAAGAACATGAACCTTTGAGCCATTATCGACACTCTCCTTTAGATGATTAAATGTAACTACAAACAGCTCTGCAGAATACCCATTGTTGCTGGCTCTTATAGTGTCCATCTGCCATATAATATTTGAAAGTAAATAATGGGGACTACATGAAACAAGCCACACCGGGCAACAAAATTTGGACAAAAAGAAGCAAGTAAGCACTCACACTCAGTTTATCTGAATGCCGAGCAACCAAAGCCTTGATTTCCCGCAGAAGGGAATCACTAGCCAGAAAGAAAATAACAGTATCAGTAAATATGCAGATGGAGGGCTCTCCATGAACTAGCACTGACAATTCAGCAAGATAAGATTTGAAGATGAGCAAACGGAAGCAACTTTGAATCAACCCAAGGTTAGAGGATTCACAGCCCTACCGAATCACAAAACCATATGCACCCAGACACAGAAGGTAAACCAGATGCAAAGGCGAACTGCAGGTTCAGTTGAGCCAGGCAGGTCGAAACTGAAGAAAAGGTCGGGATTTGCGCGGAAGTGGGAGAGGCGGAGGGGTCGCGGATGCGGTCTCACCTCGAGTGGTAGAGGTCACGCGAGATCAGGGTGCGGAAGGCCGGGATCTTGGCCGCGGCGGATGCGACGGCGGTGAAGGCTAGGGTTAAGGCCAGGACGCGGTGAAGAAGACAGGCAGCCATCGCCGATGGACGGCACTTCCTCGCCAATCTCTTTGCCCTTTGGCGGGGAGGGACTCGTCGGCGGCGAGCCCCGCGCGCGCAGCCTCCCTCGTCCTGACTCTGTCGGGGGAGGGGATAATGGAAGTGGACCAATTTGGAGTCAAATTTAGCTTACAAAAAAGGGCGTAGATCACGATCATCGGTGGGGAGGTGGCAGTGACCAAGTCGGGGGATGTTCCATTTCCACCTCCCACATCGTAGGCTCGTAGCTTATAGGATAATTTGGATAATTTACGCGACAAACTTCATGTTAAATGTTCGAGAAATTTCAACTTGCCCCTGAAAAATTTCATGCTGTAAAACTCTTCAGGAACTCATGCTTTGCCGGAGACACAGACATAAAAACGTGTGCTTTTGCTTTTGTAGGATTATTACACTAGCTTTTGTTGGGTTTGGTTCCATGCCACTGCTGCGCTAGATGCGATTCTGTGCAAACAATGGATGCGAAATCGTTAGGCATCTCGATTGCAAAGTTAGAACCTGACATGTACTTCCACTTTATTCCAACAAGATTTCAATCACAGCCACAGATGGGATCTGAATCTGAATACTAGGCCGTGCTCACAAACAATTCTTAAACTCGCCGGCTCAGTTTCGCATGTTCTGAGCTGATGCACTTGCCTGCATGTCCACGGAGTGGTACAAGTCTATTGCAGATCATTTCTGTAATTACAGGCAAGATCACTAGAGGCATGTTCAGAGCTTGCTTCTGCCTGTATCTGATGCTCCTGAGCTGGAGATGGAACCCATGGCCTTGGCCTTCTCCCGGAGCGCGAACTTCTGCACCTTCCCCGTGGCCGTCTTGGGCAGCTCTGTCACGAACACAACCGTCCGCGGCGCCTTGTAGTGCGGGAGCCGCGTCCGGCAGAACGCGATCACTTCCTCGGCGGCCGCGCTCGAGCCTTCCCTGAGCGTCACGAACGCGCACGGCGTCTCGCCCCAGTACTCGTCCGGCCTTCCCACCACGGCGGCCTCCGCCACGGCCGGGTGCGCGAACAGCGCCGCCTCCACCTCAATCGTGCTGATGTTCTCCCCGCCGGAGATGATGATGTCCTTGGACCGGTCCCGGATCTTCACGTACCCGTCGGCGTGGCGCACCGCCATGTCACCCGACCGCAGCCACCCACCGGCCATCGCCTCCGCCGTCGCCGCGGGGTCCTTGTAGTACCCGCTCATCACCGTGTTGCCCCGGAGCATGACCTCCCCCATGGTGCGCCCGTCCGCGGGGACGCTACGCATCGTCGACGGGTCCTTCACGTCCACCTCCTCCAGCCCCAGGTGGTGGAGCCCCTGCCGGGACTTGAGCGTCGCGCGCTCCTCAGGCGGCAGCGCGTCCCACTCCGGCTTCCACGTGCACACCGTCGCCGGGCCGTACGTCTCCGTCAGCCCGTACGAGTGGATGACAACGAACCCGAGCGCCTCCATCCGGAACAGCACCTGCGGCGGCGGCGGTGCGCCGCCGGTCGTGACGGTGACCGCGCGCCCGCCGGGGAGCGGCCGCCTCTCCTCGTCCGTGGCGTTCAAGATCATGTTCAGCACCGTCGGCGCGCCGCCCATGTGTGTCACCCCGTATCGCGCGATGCTGTCGAAGATGGCCGCCCCGGTGACCCTGCGGAGGCAGACGTTCGTGCCGCCCTGCGCCGCCACGCCCCAAGTGAGGCACCAGCCGTTGCAGTGGAACATGGGCACCGTCCACAGGTACACCGGCAACGCAGTCATGTCGTTCAGCAGCACCGTCGCGAGGCTGTTGAGGAAAGCGCCGCGGTGGCTGTACACCACGCCCTTGGGCCTCGACGTCGTCCCCGACGTGTAGCTCAGCGCGATCGGCTCGTTCTCGTCGGTCGGCCACCGGATTTCAAAGTCCGGCGATTCACCAACACTGCTCAGGAGGGCCTCGTACTCGTGGAAGCGATCAGCCGCAACAACGACACCATCAGGCGATGATGGCTCGTCGAGAAGCTCCTTGATTAACACCATAACCGGAGGCCTGGCGCCGGCTTCGGACACGAGCCGGAGAGCTTCTTGAGCGACGTCATGCAGGGCGCAATCGACGAAGAGAACCTTGGCCCCTGAATGTTGGAGCAGAACGGACGCCATGGTGGCGTCGAGGCGCGAGTTGAGCGCGCAGATGACGGCGCCGGCCATTGGGATGCCGAAGTGGAGCTCGTACATCGCAGGAATGTTGGGCGCGAACACAGCAACCTTTGCACAGGAAAAAAAAAAGGGCAACAATGGTTTAATTCAGCGAATTGCTTACTACACTTCGGCAGAGCAACTTCCATGTCAGGGTTTCGAAAAGAGAAGATTCATTTTGGCAGAGCATACTACTGGCAGCTACTCTTTGAGGGGGAAAGAGAATATTTTTAAGGAAAAAAGTCTATCATTGAGCAAGACAAGAGACGGCATCAATTTTCTGGTAGTGCTCTTGATCCCCCAATAGATTAGAACTGAACAGATGAGGATGAGAACGGGGAGGCCTAGGTAATGAAAGCGGAGTGCTTCGCACTTACCACGTCGCGTCGCTCGACGTCGAGTCCGGCGAGGGCGGCGGCGAGGCGGAGGCAGCGCGCGCGGGTCTCCCGCCAGGTGCGCGGCGCGGCGCCGGAGGCGACGACGGCAAGTCGGTCGGGGTAGACGAGCGCCGTGCGCTCGAGGAAGCTGAGGGGCGTCAGCGGCGCGTGGTTGGCGGGGGAGAGCACGGTGCCTTCCATGGCAGAGGAGTGCGCGGCGGCAGGGCAGATTGGGGATTCGGAACAGCGCGAGACGGATGGAGAAGAGAGCGGACGGAAGAATTGATTTTTTTTCCCTCTTCTTCTGTGCATGGGCAGGAGGACAAATGGACAAACAATATCGAGTGGGGATCAGGTTTTTTATTTAAAAAATTTTAAAAATCTGAAAACCGGTCAAACTGACAGATATAACAGAAAAATCGATGAAAAACCGTTTAAATCAATTTAATTTCAAATTAAAAAAATAAACCGGTCAAACAAGCCGATTTTCTCTTCAAAATTTGATTTTTAAATTTATTTGATTTTTGTTTACTGTAGCAATTTTTTTTTAGTTTTCTCAAAAACCAATCCAACCGGGCTCGACAGTCTTTGGGTCCGGTAACCAAATCTGAAACGTTGGTGGAGATTGAGCAGAGAGACGAAGACGATGACGAATTGTTTTCTACAGGTAGAGCGTGTCGTAATCACGTAGTGAAGCATAAAAAACCAAATCATGCGTTGCTTTTAATCGCGTCACTGTCGATCAGAAACAGGTACATGAGTTTGGCTCTGTTCGGGGAGCGGCGGCATTTCAAGCTTTGTTTGCTCTGAAAGATCCAAATCAAGATGAATGGCGAAACAGGGATATGATTTTGGCAGAGAGACGACCGGTTCATGTCCCCGTCTAAACAAACGCGATCAATCTCATGAACTCGATTCAAATGAGTTGTCCTTCTTTTTAAGATTAAAAACGAGTCAGGCTTTCATTTTCGGGGACGGCTCGGAGGGGCAAAAGCGAGTACTCCGTGGTATAGTAAATTAGAGAGCAAGTTGAGCACTTGAGCGCTTCCTTCTCGTGATCAACGAATGAGCCGCCGGCCGTGATCACGCCCGTCCGTTTCCGGTCCGGCGGCCACCAAATCCCCCTCCCACACAATCAAATTTCGTTGGACGTGACCGTCGCCGCCGGTGAGACTGAGAGCCGCCAGCGATGTCGAAGGCCGCCGCCGCCGCCGGAGGTGGCGCACCTGATGGACCAGCTCCAGCGCCAATACCTCGCCCCCGACGTCTCCCTCCTCTCCAACTCCGCCCACGCCGACCTACTCCAGGTACACGGTACACCACACCTCCCCTCTGGCTCCGTTCTCCGCTCCGCTTCTCTCCTCCGTCACGGACTACACACTGACGGGCTTCTCTGTCCCTGTGTGATGCCCGCAGGCGCGAGAAGAGGTCGCGGCGGAGCGCACGCTCTACCTCGAGGCCCTGGTGAGTCACTGTCGCCCGCTCGTGTCATCTGCATTATAAGGCTGGCTCTGTGTTCTCAACAGATCTGGGCGCGATGCCGTAGGCGGTGTACGCGGAGGCAGTGGCCATGGTGGAGTCGTCCCATGCTGCCGGCAACAGGCTCAACTGCTCCCCACAGGTTCTTCTTCTCCCATGCTCCCTCCCTAGAAAAAATCGTCATTTTCCTTTGGTGGATGCAGTTATAGTCTCAAGTGTGCTCTTGGCTGTGTAACGAACGGATTCTGATTGATGGATTCATAGTGGAATTCATTATTGTTGATTCCATTTCTTGGCCATAGTGATAGTGAAATTATCCATCAAAATGGTGCCTAGCTTACTCTTGTTTCTGAGCTTTTGATTCAGGTGTACGAATCCTTAGAGCACCGTTTGGCAGTGGCAGAGGCAGCGCAGAGGCTGAGGCTCCCGCTGCTTTTGCAGGATGGCGAGGTGCATGAGGAGGAGATCGAGAAGCTGAGCACTTTATCGAGGAGTTCATTTGATAGCACTATGACGAGCGCCGCACCTAACTCAAGCTTGATGTTGACATGTTACAACAACAACTACAGTAGCACTGCTAGCGCTGAACCTGGAGTTGGGGGTGTTCCTGATTGTTTTCTTGGAATCACATCTGACTATCTCTATCAGGTGCAACAAGAGCAGCCTGCCATGTCTGTGGTATGCATACTGGACTCCTTTTGTGAGTGCAGTTAGTTTATCTGTAATTGGACTATTTTTTATGTTCCTACTTATAACACCATGATGAGTTTTATTCTATTGGTCAAAAATGGAAACAACAAATGTGCACTGTAGGACATGGTCGATTATCAGAGAACATTGGCTAGGGAGATTGAGGCCCGCTTAGAAGCCAAATGTGATGCTTTAGCTGATATATGTACTATGGACGAAAGAGGTGAATTACTTATGGATAAAAAGTGATACATTTATAATGTATCCAATCTCGATATAAGAGAAAATAACATATTTACAATTCTTGCTTTGCAAATTATTTGCTGAAGATTCATCATCAATCAGTCAAATTTCAAGTGCCAGACTTCCAGAAAGGTGAGCTGTCTTGTCTAATTTTTTCAGCACGTTTATGGGCTAGGATACCATCTTATTATCACTTCCCAGCGGAAAAACTGATCCATTTATGTAGATAACTTATTCAGTTGGCAATGCCTGATTGTCCACTTCTTTTATCCAGAAAATCACCCACCTTATTTGGATTAAGGCCTTTGAAAGATTTAAGATGAATGGGTAATGAGTGTGCCCCATTATTTTTTTTTCATCTCTTAACTGCAGGGTGAAGTTAATCATCGAGGACATTGAAAAGGAAGAGGCACTACTACTGGAGGATCTTTCTTCAATGGACAGAAAATTTGCTGAGCATTACAGTGTATGTGCATTTATGTTGCGTAATTTCTTAAAGTCTCGACAGTTAGTCCCCTTTTATCTTCACACAATTTTTCTGAGTCCTGACCAAATTCTTATGGTTCTCAAAATTCAAAAGGTCCTGGAGCAAATTCTTTCTGTGCTTATACAGTTCGTTAAAGATAAGAAATTGGAACATCAGTACCAATATGTAAGTTTCTCATGTTACTTTTTGTGGCGCCACATCTTTGTAAAAATCATGGAATCTTTTCATGTTCTCTTTTACTGGTTTATAGGATGATCTGAAGAAGACCTGGCTTATCAAAAGGTGTCGGACAATGAATGCTAAACTCGGGTTCGCACCTAACCTAGGTCTCTGTTAAACATAATGGATTCTTCCTCATACAACAGGATTTTTTTATTCAAAATGCTAAAGGACAAAAAAGTCTATTTGATTATTTTTTTTGGGTCCTAGCTATCTGGAGCATCATCTCCTGCGTGATACCTACACTAAGGAAACTGTACCTGCCCTGTACAGGATAAGGTAAAACTAACCTAATTGATGTTTAAAGCTGATTTGCTTGTTAAGTAGTGCCTATTGTTCCCAATATGAATCTGTGCCCACTTAGTTTCAGTAAAGAACCTTATCAACATATCCGCTGATTTTGCAGAAAGTATCTTGGAGAGGCCACGAAAGAGGCATCAAATTCATATAACGAAGCGGTAGGATACAATGTTTTTATTTCTTATAGTGATTTTTTGCTGATGTTTTATTTCTTATATGATCTTTGGTCTTGTCAGGTTTCACGATTACGTGAGTACCAGGGTGTAGACCCGCACTTTGATGTAATTGCAAGGCAGTACCACGAGATTGTAAAGGTAATTTGGCTAGTTTGTGTTGCCATTAATCTCATATGCTCGATGGATATTTGCTAACCTTGGTTGAGCAACAGAAATTGGAGGGCATGCAGTGGACAATCCACCAGGTGGAATTGGATCTGAAACCTCACCATAACCATGCAACCGTCTGAACTCAATCTTGTACTTGGAGATCATATATGTTATAAAAAAGATGTGTATGGAATTACCTATTGTATGTGGATGCTGTTTGTTTTATGAAGGCTTGAGAAATCCGTTCTCTACTGGGCACGACTGCTTTCTTAGTCATGAGTCAGCCACAACTCGCGTGTTAGTGTGGAAACAAAACTGAACAATGAAATAGAGAATCAGGAAGTTCCTCACATGCCTGTATATATATTATATAAGCAAAAGAGGTGCACAAAATCCATGCCATAAGCATGGCTCGTGTTTGACCTCTCCTCTGAACTAATTTCTGTGGAATGCATCTGCAGTGGCGCTGACGAACAGAAGAATGTAGGGGGCGCAGGGAGAACCACCCCCATATGGAAGTGCCAAATCGACCACCGGTGACTGTTAAAAAATGATCTTTAATAATCTGAAGATAAGCATTTCAAAGGGACAAGATCTATCTAGAGATTAAAAAATGGCACAGCGAAGACGCATAAGTTTAATTTCAATCAGCTGTGAGTGTGACCCATCTTTACAACAAATTCCGAGGATGCAAGTCCAACAAAATCAATCGATTAGTCATATGTGCTCATATGGATGCCAACGGCCAAAAAAAAAAAAAAAAAACATTGCATACAACACAGATTCTAGTTACACTGGGGAGAGAGAAGCTCAAACTAGCAAGGCGCAGTGGCATCAGTTCATCCCGATAAACATGACCAAAAAACTTTTAACACATGTTGCAAACAAAAGGTTACTCACACGCCAAAGTTGCAAACAAAAGATCTCTGAAATTTCTTCAGAGGTGGCAGACAGCGTCAATTGGCACCAAACAACTCGTGATGATAACAAATTTATGTGGCATTGCCCCCTTAAACTTCTGTTGTCTTCGTTTGGCCTCCTTTCTCGCTGTCTTCTAGGAGGTTTAGTGGAGTTCAAACTGCTAGATCTTAGTCATCTGTCATTGATCATGCACATGTATCCACCACCCACGTTCCGCTCCAGGGGATACCTCGTGGCACCTTTCATGCACTCGAGGTGTTTCATGGCAGCATCTCGGAGGCCAGATCTTTCTGGCTCCTTTCCCCTCTTGCGCTTCTTTATCATGGTGCAAGTGCCCAAAGGGCCATTGCTACCAGCACCAGGTCTCCTACAGTGACATTCGTAAACTCTCAGCTTAACAATCCAATATCACATAACTACTCAATTCAGTTTGTCAAACATTGATAATGGAACCAAAATTCATGATGCTATGAAAACATCATGTACCCTAAGTAAGGTCCCTGTGCAATTCACTAAAGAAAGGAATGTCCAGAAACTTACTTCAATAATTTCTCAGAAGCGACTCTTGCAGCTTCTATTATATCCTTTGTAGGCAGCCACTTCACTATCCTACCAGGATCTCCTCGCATCGGTGAGTGGATTTTTACCAGCTGCATGGGTTTTAATTTAATGTCAATATATTAACTCCTCGTTGGTAACAACAGAACAAATTGTTGAACACCCCATGGTTATATCAGCTATGTTAGTTAGGATAGGGAAAATAAGAAACCTACACCAAGACATTCCATCATTTGATAATATGCTCTACCATGCAGTGGAGTGTGACCCTTTCTGGACTCTGAAAAGTATCTTGTCCTGGAAGACACAATATGAACTATTAGAAAAATAAAACAACAGGCCAACACGCTTTACAGTATATTTATATAATATTGATAGTCACCGACCATTCCTTGTAACCCGGGTCTACTGTAAAGCCATACATATCAACACTGTCACAAACGGAGAGAGCAAATTCAAGAGCTTTGAGCCCAGTTCCTTTAGCAGAGGAACCAAATGATGTGCCTAGCATGAGGTATACTGGATTGGTTATTGGAAGTTCCTGTATATAAAAATTCCAGCAGCCAGGTAAGAAAATATATAACATCTACGCAAGGACAAGGTGATGTATGGTCTAATACACAAAAGCCAGAATACCCGAATCATTCTGTTCATGATATCATGTATTGTCGTCTTAACGATTAGTACCTCCTTTCTCGTTTCTGCAATCGTAAAAACCAGCTTGTGTTATAACCTGGTATCTCACTGATAGGGGAAAAATAAGCAAAATGCAGACATACCATCTAACTGAACAACTTTATCCAGTGCCTTTGCAGATCCTCTATTCAGAAGGCGAAAAGTACTCTTCGTTCCAACATATTCAGTGTAATTCTGCAATACGGACAGAAGTTGGGGCATATCCAAGTGCAGGGAAAGGAAATTGACCAGCTGACAAATTTATTTTAACAAACCTGGATGGGCGCACCATTTTCTCTGATAACAACATCATAAGAATCAATTTCATCCCCAAATTTAGTTTTAAGAAGATCACCAGAATTCCCAACGACAGCACATCTACCGAATTGATGAGGCACATATGGTGATGTCTCAGGTAGAACTAGTGCAAGCTTTTCCATGCAAAGAGTTCTATTCTGACACTTATTCCTGCACACTCAATATCAAATATGCTTAGTAATTTATTAGTGGCAAGTCGGCCAACTAAAGCCTGGGTGAAATAGCAAGAATTATATCTACCCACAGAAAGATTCCTTTGTTGATTCTGTGCCAAGCATACTCTTCCCATCCATTTGGCAAGCCATCGATGTACTCCTTAGTTAGTATTGTCGTACTATTTCGAACCTAGGGGAAAAAAAGGCAACTGAGTTACCATTTCTACAGCTAATCGTGCAACCATGTCAAACTTTAGAACGACACTGCAGCATAGTTTATGTTTTTTTTGTTTTGTTTTGAGAATGCAGCATAGTTTATGTTACGATATCAATGAATCACCTTCAGCGTCGTCAACAATGCTCACCTGCTCCCATGAAGCTACAGCTTCACACAGATTGAACTCAAATGACAAACCTTCAGCTTTTCCAGTTTTTGGATCTGTCTGCAACAATGTCAACAAAATGATAACAAATATAAGGCAAGCAAGAGTGGCTACAAAATAAAGTCAACAGACACTGTATTTGCTCATTGTATGTGTAGCTAAGTTTTGAAAACTAAGATTCTAGGTACTTGCATAACCAAATGTACTTTGCAAACTATTCCCTACAATTGAAATGGGGAATCCTGCACTGAAAATTTTCTGATGCAACTAACAAGCACTTACCCACTTAGAAACAGTGTCACTAGGGTATCGTATGTCAACTCGACAGTAGTCGTCTCCCCGCACCGCTTGCAGTCCTAGCCCATTTGCATCCTACATTTGGAAACAAGTTGTGACGATTTATCTGAGCTAAGAGTCTAGTAAGACACTAAAGGTGTTTAAAAAATCCTAGCGTTGCTAGCACTACAAAATTATCCAAAACTGCCCCTCAAATATGAATATCAACAATATCCCAAAAAGTTTTAGTGATCCTGAGATGGAAAAAAACTGTCTTTTCACTAGATTCACTCGAGTACTGTGAATTTATACAAGAAACAAAGAATTCTCAGTCATAACTCGTAGCTTTAGGTAGGAAATCACAAAATGGAGAAACAATGTAGCATCAAATGGGCAGAAAGAAAAGCACTAAATTCCTTATTAATTGCAGACAAAAAAAAAATCTCCAACAGAACAGACGGATCAGCGTGACCGTACCACGCACTTGCTGAATCGACCCTGCAGCGCCGCGAGAGCCGCTAAATGCGCCTCCGAAACCCCTGCGCCACCATCTGCACACACAATCCAGCCCGCGTCAGAATCTCCCACGCCACACGCAACCAGAACACGAAAAGAAAAATCCTAGGGAGCGCGGTTGGCACATTACAGGAGGAGAGGCCTGAAAGATAGATGATGATGGCAGTGACGCCGGAGAATAAGGCTGCAGCTAGCGCGAGGGGGAGCACCCGCATGGCCGGAGCACCCTAGGCCCTTGCTAGCTGCCCTCGCCGTCGCCGTAGTGGGAGTGCGACGGGCGCGCTTCGTTATTTTTGATGAGTGAGAGGGGTCACTTGCATAACCGCACACTTATTAGTGCTATGGCGCTAAATGGGCCTCCATAGGCTTATTCTAGCCTTAGAACAGCCCAGTTCCTAGCAGTCCAGTACTTAAGATTCAGGCCCTGTTTACGAAGGAATTTCTTCGTGAAGAGTTTCTGTGCTAGTTTTCTTAACTTAATTTCTACAGAAATTTTAATGTAGAAAATATGGTTCATCTCTCGCACAAACAAATAAAAAAAATCATGTACGTATTATAAATAAGGTTTTTAATTAATTAGAATATTCGAATGTTGCGACTTGAGTCACTGCTGCCTCTCCTTTTCTTTTTTTGAGCAAACCACCATGGAGGAGGCTCCCATAGTGAACTTTATTAAAGCAAAAGAAAGGCACAAATATTTACAGATGGTTTGGCTCAAGAAAAGTTAGAAGAGGATAACCGAACAAAAGAAAGCACTAAGAGCTGAGCTCTAAAAGAGAAATGAAAGAGGCTCTATCAACAGTGGAGAGTCTATGAGCTTGCAGAGAAACTTCCTCTCTAAAGTATGCTTTCCAGGAGGTTAAACATGGTGCATTGCCATCAAAGATGACACCATTTCTTTGTTTCCAGATGCTCCAGGTAGCCACAATGAAAAGCTCCATGAACTGCTGCCTAGCCTGCTTCTCCTCTCTTGCCCTTCGACCTCTTGAGCTTACACATGGCGTTACGGCGAAGTAAAAAAAAAAAAAAGGTGGACATAATTTCAGCAGTCAACCCACTCAGGTCATCGCCTCTGAAGTCTTTCAAATCAAGCCATGGTTTGCCTCCTTTGACATTCCAGTGATGGATGAGTTTGGTTGGCAGGTTGGAGACAGGAGTGACTATGTATGGGGCCTTTGCTTTGACGTCAAAATGGGCGGCCAACTGGCCAACTACAGAGTTCAAACACCATTGCTTGGTCAATACGAGCATAGATTCCAAACGATTCGGCGTGTTGACTGTTCTAATGTTTATTGCACTTGTTTTCAGGATACGAAAAAGACTTGACGCGTCATTTCAGCAAAGAGAGATATTACTTTATTTCTTCGATCCTGCGTTTTTGAATTAAGACATCAGAACTCAGCAAAAACCATCATCATTTTTAAAATATACCTATACCATGTCACAAAATCATTCGGGGGAGCATCACCATTAATCTTGTACTGCCATGGCATGCCTCAAATACCAGCAACACCAACATTCAACACAATATAATGCGAAAGCTATTTTTGCAAGACATTTTGAAGAATTATTCATCTATTTCTATCGGCTACAACTTACTAACATCCCTCTTTGTTGCTAATTTTACACTCATCATGACTTTGGAAGAGACCCATTTCATGTAACAACAACAGCATCAGCAGCATTCATCACAAACTGAAGAATGGACAGCCCGGAGCTCCTGCTTGCACAGGTCCAAGGAAAGGTCCGACCACTTTAAGTATTTTGTATGCAACTTTTCCCTACATTTCTGCAAGAGGCTACATCACAAACAGAAGAATAACATGCAGAAATTAAGATCATGTACAGGAAGAATTGTCATCAGCTTCAACCCAGGATCACCGTGCCCTAGTGGAGTGGCCGTTAGCCCTTGACCCACGGCGCGCTTCACTACGTGGCGACCGCTGGTGCACTGTGCTGCGACCGTGCTGGCTGTCTCGTGCTGAACCACTCCCTCTCGCCTCCCTTGCCCGGCTCTTCATCAATTCGATCTGCTCAAGTGTCTCCACAACTTCTTTCATTGAGGGTCTGCTCCTGGGCTCACCGGCGAGGCAGTTCAGTGTGAGCTGCGCGGCCTGAAGGGCCTGTTTTGAATTGTACTGGCCCTCGAACCGGGGATCCATGAGACGAGCAAGCTTTCTCCTGTCAGCCAAGTAGGGCTTAGCCCAGTCCACAAGGCTGAGTTGCCCATTGGGACGGTTAGGATCTAGTGCTCGTTGACCAGACAACATCTCCAGCATCACGACTCCAAAACCGTAAACATCACTCTTGACATATAAGTGGCCTGGACATGGATTGGAGCATAAAGTGAGAATGACAATACAAACTAAGTAATCGTTACTAGGAAATTGTAGTCGTTTCAGTCTTCTGATTGGAAGACCTACTGTAAATGAAACTGGGAGAAACTAGGAAATTGATTACAGGTTATGATCTCTTTTGGGGAAAGTGACAGCATAAGGAATGATCAAACAATGACTTCTTATGACAGATTATGAACTTGTTGGCTGCAAGTGCTAATCATATGATTCCAATCCAAGACAATGGTCAACTGTCACAAGCACACATGGAGTAGCTAATGCCCCATTACTCTAAAACTCAATGAAAAATTTTGTTTCTTTATTTTCTGGTATTTCCATTTGAATAGCACATGCAGAATCAGATCATAAATATCTGCTGATGCGAAGAATGAGGAGTTAAGGATACATACCAGTGGCCACATACTCTGGAGCTGCATATCCATAGGTACCCATCACCCTAGTAGTGATGTGTGAGTTGCTACCAGTTGGTCCAAGCTTAGCTAGACCAAAGTCGGAGAGCTTTGCGTTATAGTTCTGACAAAGAACACTATTAGCATTGACCTTAACATATAAGATATAAAAGGTGAGCTGAATACACAAAACTTACTGCATCTAAAAGAATGTTGGAAGCTTTGAAATCACGATAGATAACTTGCTTTTCTGATGCATGTAAGAATGCAAGTCCTCGAGCTGCACCGATGGCTATCTTCAGCCGTAGTTCCCAAGATAGTGGGGCACATCCTCCTAAACGGAATCAATTGGTTCAGTTATTAGTATTTTCCAATCAAGCATTTGCAGCTCAAAAGATCCTAGTGCCGTGACCAGTTATAGTCATGGAGTTTCATAATTTGACAAATAGAAATGTTTGACATCATATCTAAGTTTTACGGCAGAAGAGACTAAGAAATGTGAGTGCATAAGCAAGCGGCTATACATTGCTACGATGATAAATGCAATTAGTGGTAAGAACTCACTCCTGAAAAGATGGTTTTCCAAGCTCCCTTTGGCCATGAATTCATAAACAAGCAAAAGTTCCGTGTCCTCCCAGCAGTAGCCCAAGAGCTTGACTAGGTTTGGATGCGAGAGCCTTCCCAGGAAATTTATCTCTGACTGCAGTTTGACAACAGCCCATTAGATATGTTAGTTAGGAACTTGCTGACATCTGACAGACTAAATTAAGACAATTATGTCATCTGTGATTACAATTTGCAAAGATGTATGGCATATTGCTGAAACCACAGCATTTTTTAAATGCGACAGCTCATCAAACCAAAAAAAAAAAAACCCTGTGATAAACAAGTGGATAGTTGCAGTATTCTAATTAGTAACTGAACAGTCTAGTTCCATAGCACTTTCAACAGTATGGTTCTGGTCAAGATTGAACCATTGGCACCATCAAGATAACACAGCACCATTAAACAATTCTATTAAAATGTATCTAGTTGACAGAGGGTGCAAAGAACCATAATCATGAAACGTCCACGATAATCTTCCTAATTATTATGTAATTTTAAACTTGGTCCATGAGTGCTGTATCACCAGAAATTGAACTATTTGAGTCCATACGAATTTTGCCTGCACTGGTCCCAAGTAACATGATCAATAGCAAAGACCAAAAAAAACCAAGTCAAACCCCAGCTCCCAGCTAACTCTGATTATTTTTTTTAAAAAAAAGAANNNNCTTTGCCGGATTCATGGTCTTTTCATCCACCCACCCTTTGTACACCCTCCCAAAGCCCCCCTCGCCGAGGACACTGTCTGGCCTGAAGTTTTTAGTGGCCGTCCGGAGCTCCAAGAATGTGAAAGTCCGGATGTTGGGCGCCTCCAGGATCTGGCCCAACGGGGACTTACTTCCATCATCGAATCCGCCGCTTGTGCTGCGGCTGCCGTTGGATGCCATGAAGCTGCTGTCCACGGAAGAGAGCTTCCCCGTGGTGTTGTTACTGGTGGTTATGCTGCCGCTTGTCTTGGAGGTCATAGTTGTCCCTGTTACACCATTAGCCAACAATTCCTGAGCGTGATTAGCGTAGGACTTTGTGAAGAACATGGTAAATTCGATAATAAAAAAACGTTGACCTTTTCCCCTTTCTAGGATAGCAACAGAGAATTCAGGGGTAATACTGAGGATTGATTTCCATGTTTAATTCAAAGAACCAATAAATCGCAGATATCAAGAATAACCACTTGTACTTTCATTTCACAGCAGCCTTTCAAGAAAGCCTGTTTCTTCAGCTAACAAACTAATTGCTCGGGGAAATCAGCAAACAAACCGAAGCTTCTAAAGTTGAAACAATTTATTCCCTTCTCATAAAACCTCGTGGAACTAGTTACCTGGGGGGGGGGGGGGGGCGATAAGAGCAGAATTCAAGAAATTACACGCATAGCCTTCCGGGACTGAAAGGATCAAAGGATCACAAGAACACCATGAATCAGAAACAGGTTTTTCTGAAACAGCCTCTCACCTGGGCTAGATGGCCGGACGTCCACCGCCACGTGAGCCTTCCCTGCGCCGCCGCAGATGTTCCCCATCTCTCTCCCTCTCTTCCCTCTCCCTGGGCTGAACCTCTCTCTCCTCTCTCTGTGTACAGGCTACAGGCCTACAGCAGGGGTGGGGCAAGGGGAGGTAGAGGAGGAGGAAGAAGCGTAGAAGATGGAGAGAGGGGAGGGGGGCGAGGAAGTCAAGGGGGGAGATATAAGTATTCGGGAAAGACTGACGCGAGTTCAGGGGGAGGAAGATGACCCACCGGGAGAGCTCGGCAAAGTCTACTCCGATTTCTGCATGTGGCCAACCAACGGTGGTCTTTCCCTTTCCAATGCAAAATATTGCGTGCACTTTCCATGAACTGCAGCAGCAACGACAGGCAAACCAATGGAGCAGTACAACGTTTTTTGCCGAAAATGTTGTACTCCTCCAATAGATAGGCTTTCATGTGTGAGAATTATTTTGGTGCAAACAGTATGTGTTCCATAATGTTATGCTTCAACAAATTTTACTGAAATATAGGAAATAGAGAGAGATAAATCTTATGATTAAAAATTAACTACTAGTAGTACCTTAATGAAAAGGACAGCAATTTATATGCGCAAACAAAAAATAATGCCTGCGCAAAAGAAAAGAACAATGTTTAGTGCTAGTTTGGAACGGTGTGGCTAGACTTGGTCCAGGCAGCCATTAGAATGTTTGACCCGTCAAGGAAAGCATGGCTTCCCTTTACCAGCTGGTAAATGGTTTGTTAGTTTGAAGGTCCTTTTTTCTCCTTGCTCGCAAAGCATGACGAAGGAGAAGGGCAGAGACTGCGTGAGATATCATGATTTATCGAGAGACAGGTGTTTAGCAGGAGCAGTTGACAGTGGTAACACTTAGAGCCAGGTGCCGTAGACTCTGTCAAACTTTCTATCCTGTTTTCTTGGTTTCAATTGGAGTGTCAAAGTGTCTTTCGTTTGGTCCACGAG
This sequence comes from Zoysia matrella, assembly GCA_001602295.1. Taxonomy (NCBI): domain Eukaryota; kingdom Viridiplantae; phylum Streptophyta; class Magnoliopsida; order Poales; family Poaceae; genus Zoysia; species Zoysia matrella. The sequence goes on along the minus strand of BCLG01004920.1, from coordinate 7,538 downwards.
TTTAGACAAATCTAAAACCATGCTTCCTTCATGGCATGCAAAATCAGTATCTCCTCTTCTCTCTTTCACATGTTTTCACACATTCTGGAAAGAGGATGTGGTTATTACAGGGTTCTTACAGCATCTGCCTCATCTTTCCGTATCACAGGGTTATGAAAACGTTGGAAGTAGACTGGAATATAATCTTTCGAATACCAAAAAAAATCATAAATATTCAACGCCAAGGCTAAATTTCAGACATGGCATCATCATTTCAGTACTTATTCAGTAGTTGTCTTCATCAGGATAGGTGCTTCCAATCTACTCCCTTAGTTGATGTCGTCAGTGACTTTTAACTTTGACCATTTATTTTATTCAAAAAATTTCAATAAATTTCATATATTTTTATATAATTTGATTTATCATTAGAGTTATTTGAATTATAACTTAAAATTTTACATATTTCAGAATTTTTTTTATGAGACGAATAGTTAAAGTTGATCGTAAAAGTTAACGACGATGTCAATTTAAGAATGGAGGGAGCAAGTTGAGTAGAACTAAAAGACAAAGCCCAAACTGACAAGTGATCGCATGACCATGATGCAAGCAAACATCGCTTCTTCTGCTCGGGATAGTCCTGGTTAAAGTCAGATAGGTGACTTGGAATCGTAGTAAAAGTATGAACGCACGTAACTAATCTATATATACGAATCTTGGAACATCTTCTCGGGCCCTCGTTGCGCCGTGTCATCAGATGATTCTCAGCTGTCGAATTTTGTGAAAAAAAACTCGATCCTCACCGTTCGTTCCTAGCCCAACAGCAACACCGCGCGCTATGTTTCTAGTCTTTCCAATGTTTGCTTGAACATCAAGTGTCCATGGAACCACATAATCTGATAACGACTGAACAATTCGAAACTTCACCACAGACATGGAACCGTTTTTTGATCTTTAGTAGCTTGTGTTAGCGTTTTATCAGAGGAAGCTTTGTGTGCTAATGTTATCTGACGAAAGGGAGTGAACATGTGTAGCGATCGAAGAGCCGAGTCTATACTAGCAGTGCAACTTGCAGCAGTGGGAGCTCCACCAGTAGGTACTCGTTGGCATTGACAATTACATTTCAGGTTACATAACAAAGGGATAGACCTAAAAATTTAATGAGTTAATAGAGTGCTTTGCATGTTGATCCATGACCACTTGGGAAAGGAGACTGCCTACCGACGCACTGTTGAAGTTTCCATTCAACAAAAAACGCATGCGGAGTTGACAAAACCAGTACAGGTCTCATTGGCCCAAACGCTACTGGTTTACATCTGCTGAGGCATCACAGTCAGAGACAGCACTAGAGGCACACACGCTCTGCCATTGTATAAGCCGAGAAACAAGCCATGACTAGCTCATTTTCACGATGACTGAATAAATTAACATGTCAGTAAAATTCAGTTAATTAAAAGAAAGACCTTGATCCAGATATTGTAATTTCACCAGTTTAAGAGTTCGATGCTCTGAATCTGTATCACAGTATTGTACATGTACCCGTCAGTCCAACTGGGAACTCTGAACTAACATGTGCCTTAAGAAATTACTGTATTGCTGTACATGTAACAATCTGTGTTACTGTCTTTTCAAAAAAAAAACTTACTGTACATGCACCTTACAGTAGTTGAGACTTTGAACTGACAAGTGCCTTAAGAAATTTGTCTTGACAACTGCGTTCCATCGATCATCAGCTATAGTACATATTTATAACCAAAAAAAAAAATTAAATCATATGCTAATACGTATCGATCGATGAATCGTCAGTAGGAAAGGCAAGTTGCAACCAAACGAGGTGTTGAAATGCGACTGCCTAGCAGCATGCGGTTGAGAAAACTCATGCATCTCGTCAGTAGGTTGACAAAACCTCTCCACTGAATCACAGATGAATGCATTATTGTTACAGATAGATATGGTTCCAGGAAAATACCAACTTTTCGCTTTTTGCTCTTTTTGCAGCACTTTGTAGTTTTAGTGGGACTGTGGGAAGGAAATGATATGATTAAGATGACTGCGACCATCACAAGTTAGGCCCGTGTCATTTTCAAGATAAAACACCTTTGGATTGAAGGAAAAAAATCTTAAATCCTAGTATATTTTTTTGTTGAATTGAACTGATTTATGTGATATTTTTGTATAATCCTATAATTTTTTTTTGTGTTTCAAAGGAGGCCTAAACTAGGAATGGAATGAAGGATCAGAGTCCACAAAAGAAAACCTATAGCAATTCCAAGAAAAAAAATTACAGTATAAAAGAAATCGAGCGATAAGTCTCCTCAGACTCGAGCCAGCTGAGGACTATCTAAATTTGATCACACATGTATGTGGAAACCAAAAAAAAAAAAAAGAATTTGCTAGGAAGTTTATGAGCTCGGAAGAAAGGTTTGGCAGCCTAGTCAGTCAACAGTAGTTCTATGCACCAAGGAATCGAAACGTGGGATTCATACTTGAACAGCTGCTGCTGATGCTGCTTAATTGATCTGTAAAGACCAATCAAGGTACGTGCACGTCTATATATAGCAGCTATAGCTAGGCAGAAGCAAAGCAGTTATAATGCAGCTTGTTGATCTGCATTATAATTAGGAGCATGTTTGTGTCACTTGTGTGCCGTGGATCCTGCCAACGAACTTGGGCTTTCATCATGGATTTAGGGTCTGTCAATTAGATGATTGTGAAAGTTTGCCACGCATAAGTGTGCGGTGCCTAAAAAGTTCGACGAATAAAATTCACACGAAAGTTTGACTAGTTTTAACTGTGTTTGTTTCAGTTTTTTTAAACTAAGCTTTTTCAGTTAAAAAGTTAAAACCAAAAAGTTAAAACAAACAAAGTTTTAAAAAACTGTTTTTTAAATATTAAAAAGTTAATTTTAAAAAATAAATTAAAAACTGAAAAGCTTATATTAAAACTGATTTTTTAATTTTTAATGTGTAAAAAAACTACAAAAACTATCAATCACTGCCCCATCCTCATCCTCTCGTCTCCCGTTCAAGGTTCGTTTGACGGCGGGTGGTTAGCTGAGCGGCGCCGGCGAAGCCTCTCCGCTCCTGCCATCTCCCTTGCCCAGGTTGAGCCGTAGAAGGCGAGGGTGAGCGGCCGGGTATCGCCAGCCAGCCGTCTTCTGCGAGCAGAAGCAGAGGAGCATCAGATTGCCACTGAGGTAAGGATTCTTACTTTCCCCGAACAATATTTGCTTCAAATCACTTTTATTCCCTGTAGAAAATCCGAATCATTGACTCTCTGCGCTCCATTCAGTTTGCCCGCCATGGATTTGGCGTTCAGCGGAGCACCAATGTCGCAGGTGAAGGCCGCTGTCGCCATGGTGAGCCGACCGCTCCCTGCACCGGCCCTCGTTTCCCAGGCATCGATGAAGGTCCGGGGGCTCCCAAGGCCTGGCCTTTCCAGCTCAAGGTCCACTCAAATATCCTGCACAGACGGATTTCCTACCATGGAGTTGGAGGAAGAGGACGAGGAGGGAGATACTTCATCAGGATGGAGCAAAGACGAGATCGATGCCATCTCAGCGCTCTTCGACCGGCCGATGCGGCAGAAGCCTCCGAAGCCGCGGAACCCGGCGAATCAACGGGCGCTGCCGCTACCGCTGCCGCACAAGACGAGGCTGCCCATCGCTCCGGCGCCGAAGCGGCACGTCCGGCTCGCAGCTAGAGCGGCGCTGTCCGCGCGCGCGCCCTTCAGCGACCAGGTTCGCAAGAACCCGGAGGTCCTCGTCCGGATCGCTCGGGAGATTGCCGCGCTTCCGCCGGAGCAAGACGTCGCCGCGGTGCTCGACGGGTGGGCGAGGTTCCTCCGGAAGGGGTCTCTGTCGATGACCGTCCGCGAGCTCGGGCACATGGGGCTTCCCGAGCGCGCGCTGCAGACGCTGTGCTGGGCGCAGAGGCAGACGGTCGTGCCGTTGTTCCCCGACGACAGGATCCTCGCTTCGGCCATCCAAGTCTTGGCGCGCTTCGACCGGCTCAGAGTGGAGTCCGCGTTGGACCAGTGCGTCCCGTCGGCGAGCCGCGTCGTTCTCGAAGCCATGGCGAGGGGGTTCATCCGAGCAGGGGAAGTTGGCCTCACGCGCAAGCTCCTCGAGCTCGCACGGGTCAACGAGAGGACGCTCGACACGAGTGTCTCCGTGAAGCTGATGTTGGAAGCCGCACGAACGCGTGAAGGCTACGGACTCGCTGCCGCTCTGGTCGACGAGCTCGGCGAGAGACCGGCCCTCGATCTGCGTCCGCAGGACTGCACCGCCGTCATGAAGGTGTGCGTCAAACTCCGGCGGTACCCCGCCGTGGAGAGCCTGTTCAGCTGGTTCCGGGAGTTCGGGGGCAGCCCACCCACCGTGGTGATGTACACGACGGTGATCCACAGCCGCTGCCGCGACGGGCGGCACCGGGAAGCGCTGGCGCTGGTGTGGGAAATGGAGCGGGCCGGGTGCCTCCTCGACCTGCCGGCGTACCGGGTCATCGTCAAGCTGTGCGTGGCGTTGGGCGACCAGGAGAGGGCGCTCCGGTACCTGTCGAGGTTGAAGGAGGCTGGCTTCGTTCCGACCGCCGACATGTATGACAATGTGATCCAAGGTTACGAGGCGGAAGGGAGGCTGGCCAAGTGCCGGCAACTCATCAGAGAAGCAGAGTCGGCTGGCCTGAAGCTGGACTGGAGGCTGCTCTCTCGCTTGTCTGAAATTGGTGGTCGGCATTCTTAGATTATTGAGTTTAGTATAATGACTTTTGACAAGTAGAGTCCTATCTCCATTCTAAATTTCTCTGATAAACAAATGATTTCAGTAGCAAAATGCTAGAAAAGGTTAGTAATTGGTGAGTGCAAAGAAAAGGCTTAAACAGCGGTTTGCGTGCTTGCTAGAACTGAAGCTGTAGATCAGTCTCAAGATTGGCCAAGAGATTGCTCAGTGCAATAGATTGTCCAAGAGATTGCATCGTCGAAAAGCCAAAACGAGCACACGTGCTTAGATCCAAACGAGCATCGTCGAAAAGCCAAGCCAGCTTCCGATCTCTCGCCCGCGTTGTCGCCGGACGGCCGGAGGCGGGCGCAATGCCGCGTCGCCGTCTGCCGTTGCTCCTCCTTCTCCTCCTCCCAGTCGCCCTCACCACCCTGCTCTTCTTCCCGTCCTCCATGCCTCTGCGCCCGCGCCCGCGCCCGCGCCTGCCCCCGCCCCGCCGCGCTCTCCGACGCGTACGACGGTCGCTGGGTCCCCGCACCGGAGCCCGCCCCGCCGCTCTACTCCCCGTCCTGCCCTTTCCACCGCAACGCCTGGAACTGCCTCCACAACGGCCGCCCCCCGCTCGCCGCCCTGTCCTGGGCGCCCAGACGCTGCGGCGGCGCTGTTGTGCCGAGGATCGACGCCGCGGGGTTCCTCGCCGCAGCCAGGGGCCGCCGGGTCGGGTTCGTTGGGGACTAGCTGTCGGAAAACCTCGTCGTCGCTCTGCTCTGCGCGCTCAGGTCAGCTAACGACGGCGCGCGCAAGTGGAAGCGGCGGGGCGCCTGGCGAGGCGGCTAATTCCCCAGGGAGGACGTCGTCGTTGCCTACCACCGCGCCGTGCTGCTCGCCAAGTACACGTAAGTGCTGTCCACTTCTGTAGCTGTCGATGTTTCAGGATTCGTGACTCTTAAATTTGTGAAAAAAAAATCCCTTTTTTTGTGCCATTGCTATTTGCTAGTGTGATTTTAGAACCTACATTGATGTGGTAACGATTACGCTAGCCAGATTGATGTGGCAACGATTACACTGCGCTGCTAAAGGCAGGCTGGAAGTTCTCCACATTTCAGCGTGGCGAATTTATCTGCATTGCCAGGATTACATTTGAGAGATGGAACCATAAACTGAATGAGCAAACATATACTTCACTTTCCTTGTTTTGTTCATGCTACATACTTGCAACTCATAGTGGATATGAATGGGATTCAGAATCTATAGCATCTTTGGCTATTTGGTGTGGAAGATTTTTTCTTGGTTTCAGGACAGGGACTGAATCCCAATGGGTGGTTCAGTTTCCTTGAAGAAATTATGATGGAACATGACAATCTGTGTGTCTCCATTCCATATTGTGTCTTCTGTGATGCCAACAATGTAATGTTGTTTGCTGAATAGTGAAATACATGCCCTGTTGCTTTCCTGATCATTTTTTGTTGCAATGTATGGAAATGTGAAATTAAACTGTATTTGGATGTATAAAGAATAAAGTCATAAGATGCATATTTGGATCACCAAATTAGGACTAGATGTAATGTAGATATGTAACATCCAAGGATATTATTTGTCCGCTGCATAAAGATCACATTTGTTGAACCTGCAACTCCCTGACATGTATTGCATGCCTGCACTTGTGAGTGTTTGAGAAGAGCAGTTTTTTGCTTTTGTATATTTTTTATATAATCTTACTATACGAATCGTGGACATTGAATCGGGCTGTTCCCGAGCCCTCGTCGCGCCATGTCATCACCGTCGATTATAGCCATTGGATGGATTTCACGTTTGATCTCAATCGTATGCTGCCTTAGCTCTAGACTCTTCCACCCTCGGGCGCTGCAGCTACCGAAGCGAAGCCCCCTGCCCACCGGCCGCCGCGCCACCGCTGAAGTCGTCTGCCACCACAAAAGTTGAAAACCTGGCCCTGATGACTCCTGCTCCGGCCTAGGCCCCCAGCACCGGCGACGCCGTCCCCATCCCCTGGGCCTCCGCTCTGGCTCTCGAGGATGAGGCCCCTACCCAGAAATGGGCTTCCCGCCGCCACCCCCTCTTCCCCAAGCCGTTTCGTAGAAGTGCACCGGCAAGATGCTCGACACAGTGTTGGTGTGCTAGAAGCCATGGGCAGGAACCGCGCGTCAATCCTCTGAAGAATACAAATTAGGTGAATAGAAGCATGGACAAGCTGCAAACGTCGAGCTCCACAGCAGCAACAGTATCGTAATGTCAATTTTTTTTTTTTCAGAATCTCGTAATGTCATTGTTGACCCCTTCATCCAGCAGGGACTCAATGCATAGATAAAAGGTTTCTTCGTTCTAGGCTCTGGTGCACTTACGGTGTTTGCTACAATGCCAAAGTGAACGTGATAAACTGTAAGCAACAGATTGGCAATAAGCAATCCTCTAAACTTTTAGCATTTTGTGTTACTTTATGTCGGGTGTGCACTCAATTTTCAGTTAGCATATTCTGAAAATAATTATAGACATTGTAGTTTAGATGCACACTTCTATATTAAAAATCTTATGAAACCTCCAGCTAACAATTTTTAGAAGTTCATCATATTTTAAATGGAGTTCTCCCAGTGCCTTGTTTTAGTACTTGAAGAAACAATATGGTTCAGGCCAATTTGTACTCTATTGATAACATTGCCCAAAATGATTAGCACCAAAGAAAATAACACAAGATTCAATTTTATTTGGCCCATGAAATTCATATATGACCAATGATATTTTTTTGTCTAACTTATTATGACCGTTTCTATGGAGTATACCTCTGACAATTCTAAAATTCCAAATTAATTTGAGGTAACAACTGCACATT
>BCLG01004919.1:18073-30584 GCA_001602295.1 Zoysia matrella | reverse complement strand
GCTGTAGCCGTTGCTCCTCCGATGGCGCCGGCCGTGGCGCCGGTAGCTGCGGTCGCTGCGCCGACCGTTCCGGCTACGGCTCCGACTCAGGGGGTCTCCTCCTCTAAGTCTTGGTCGTCCCCATCCACCGGAGGTGACTGGTCGCCTCCCCCAGCCCGACGGTCACTAGCCGCAGCCGTGTCGGGGAAAGTGCCAGCTTTGAGCTCGGCACGGGCAGCCTTGGCTGCCGCTCTATCGGACTCCGACTCGTCGGACGACGTGCCGCTTACGGAGCGTCTTCGTCGCCAGCGGGCAAGGGAGACGGAGAGTGCCGAGGGGCCACCTGCAAAGAAGTCAAGGACGGAGGATCCGGTCCTTCCACCCTCGCCCCGACACCAACTGCTTCGGTTGCTGGGTCGGACAAATCTCGCCGGGTGGAAGCCTGCCCTTCATGCGAGTGTCGAGCCGGTGAGTATCTATAATCTTATTTAATTAGACATTTTACCTGATATCGTGAAGCGACCAGGATTTTGATCGCGTTTTGCAGGGCCCCTTCTTCCCTCGGCGCACCACGAACCCAAGCGGCGGGGGTTGCGTCCGAGGGAAGGCTGACGTCGCACCCTTCGCCGCCGCCTCCTCGCCCGGCATCCGCGACCGAGACCGCAGAGGAGCAGGTGGAGGGGGTGGCGCGGCTTCCGAGCACCGAGGCCGAGGGCGAAGCCGTGAAGGAGCAACCCTCGGCCGCTGAGGCCGAGGTTGGCGTTCCACTGCCCCAGAGCCCTATCGCCTGGGACGTGGAAGTCGAGGAGCCGATGACAGTGCCCTCGAGTAGTCGGGTCGAGTCGTCCCCTGACCCAGGGACGAGGGAAGAGAGCGTGCTGTCGGCTCTAAGGGAGCCTTCGACGCCAACGGTGCCTGTCTTGCCGTCGACCACAGGACCTACTTCAACAGCGTTGGTGGCGGCGGTGCAGGTTTCCGCGCAACGGGCGGACTTGGGGCGGCCCCGGATCTTGAGGCGGAGGCCGGATCCTTCCTCGTCCGCTTCGACAGGTCGCCATCCGGCACCTGGTCCTCCGACCTCCAATGAGGCCGCCTGGGACTTTTGGAGGTTCCTGTACGACCAGGTGTGCGTGGAGGGCGAATGGTTCTCTTCGGCGCTCACTCACATGCAGAGCGCCCAAGAATATCTGGAGGAGTTCCAGGAGACCATGGCCGATCCCTATGGAACACTCTGCCAGGTTAGTTTTGATATTTCAAATTTTCGAAGGTATACGTGAACCTGATTGGCGGGTTTCGCAGGGGACTCTCGAGAGGGCGCTCCGCCAGCCTTCGCAAGATCTCGGTCGGCCGGAGGTCGAAGCGTTGCGCCGAGAGCTTTTGCGGACCCGCAACGAGCGGGACGAGGCCAGGAAGTTGGCCACTGACCGACTCCTCGCCCTCGGGGATGCTGAAAGACGCGCTGAAGGCTTCGAGAAAGGTTGCCAGGAGCTCCAGATGAAGATCACTCGGCTACAAATCGAGAGGAGTCTCGGCGAGGAGGTCGGGTTGCTGCGCTAGACCTGTGCAAGTAAGTAGTCTTATAGTTCATTAACTTAGCAAGGGAGTTCACCCTGTTGTCGCTTGCTAACGCATTAGACTGCGCAGAACTCCAGGACGGGGCCGGCCGTAGCGCCCGGGAGATCCGGGAGCTGAAGGATCGGACACGCTTGGCCGAGGAGGCCAACGAAGCGGCTGACGGCGCGCTAGCGCGGTCGGAAGAGCTGTGCCGCCTCACCCTGAAGAGCTGTGATACTTCAGAGGCTCATCTCGGCGTTTTGGAGGCCGAGGTGAGGAAGTACATGGCGGAACTGGCGAGGGTGCAGAAGCTATCTGCTTCGCTAAAAGCGTCGACTGCTCAGCTTCGAGAGGATCTAGCCAACAAGCGGTCGGCCATTGAGGCTGCGCACAAAAGCTATGAGAGTAAGTAACAAATGAGTTTTGTTAATTTGCCGGGGAAACTGGTCCCTGAAATTTTCGAGATGCAGGTGTGTCCGTAGAGCTCCGGAAGTTGCTATGGTCAGTTCGGGCGCTGGTGCACCAGGTGTTCGACGACACCCAAGACCTGAACGCGTCGGCGGATCGGGCGTCCCGAGTGTTGGAGATGCTGCCGGGGCTGATCCGCACTGAGCTGCTCGTTGCCCTGCGGGACGGGGCGTCGTTGACGTTGGCGCACCTGCGGTCCCATTACCCCGATGCTGATATCGGACGTATTGCCGAGGGTTTCGCCTCGGGTACGTCGAATGAAGCGTCGGCGAAGCTTTTTGAAGACTCTAAGCCTCAGGCGCAGGAGATAATCAGCTGCTTCCTCCGACCGACGTTGATGAAGGAGTGCTTCGGCCATCTGCCTCCTCTCCAACTTGTTCTTGTAATGGTACCTATAAACTTGTTATGTGAGTTTTAGTGTTTTTGATTCTTTCTAACATCAAGCATTTCGCATTGTTCTTTGCGTTCCATTAGGCGTTGGTCAGGCGACTGGGTCGGGTATAGCCCGTAGGGTCGAGTGTCGGACTCGGACCTTAGAGCGTCACTGGCGCCGGGTCGGACCGTTAGCCGCGAGGATTGCTCCGAGCGAGGATGCTCATAGTTCGAAAGAGTTAGGCCGAATCACTCTTGAAAATGCATCACGAGCCGGGGGGATCGACCCCCGAGAAACGAAATAGGCGTCGAGCCAAAATTTGGCGTTAATGAGGCACGGGGCCTTTGGATCTTTGGGTCGATCGTTCCGATCCTTGGGTGGGACTCTGGTGATAGCCCCCGGGCAGTGGAGTGGAGTCGAACAGACTGCGCTTCTCTGCCAAAGACATGGTTAGCGGATAAGATGCGATTAAAATGAAGAGACATCGAACAACTTTATTGTGCGTAAAAACGACGCAAGTTTTTAATATTCCAGGCGTGAACAAGCTCAGCACCGTCTTGTGTCGCCAGTTTGTATGTGCCAAGCTTTAGAACTCGCTTGATCACGTATGGGCATTCCCATGGAGGAGACAGCTTGTGGTGATCTCGCTTGTCTTGCCCTCTCTTGAGCACAAGGTCACCGACTCTGAGGGTCCGACCCATGACGCGTCGAGCGTGTAGTCGTCGAAGGCTCTGTTAGTACTTGGCCGATCGGAGTATGGCCACGTCACGCGCCTCGTCCAGCTGGTCGAGGGCGTCTTGTCGTGCCTCCTCCGCCTTCTGCTCGTCGTAGGCTCTGATCCTCGAGGAGTCGTAGTCGAGGTCGGTCGACAGAACGGCTTCGGCTCCGAACACCATAAAGAAAGGAGTGAACCCTGTAGTTCTGTTGGGGGTAGTTCGCAGGCCCCACAATACCGACGGGAGCTGCGGGGCCCATCGCCCGGAGGACTGCTCGACGCAGTCGTAGATCTGAGGCTTTAGCCCCTGAAGCACTGTACCATTGGCTTGTTCCACTTGTCCGTTGGTTCTCAGGTGAGCAACAGAGGCGAAGTCGAGCCTGATGTGATGTTCTGCACAGAACTCCCGAAAAACATTTCCGGTGAATTGAGTCCCGTTGTCGGTGATGATGGAGTTCGGGACTCCGAAACAGAAGATGTCGCGGATGAACTCGACAGCTCGACCTGAGCTGATGCAAGGGGTCGGCTTCGCTTCGATCCACTTCGTGAACTTGTCAACCGCAACGAAGAGGTGGGTATAGCCCCCGGGAGCTTTGCGAAAAGGCCCGAGGACGTCGAGCCTCCAAACAGCAAACGGCAAGGTGATTGGGATCGTCTGCAGCTCCTGGGCCGGTAGATGCGTCTGGCGGGCGTAGAACTGGCAGCCCCTGCAGGACCGCACGAGCTTTTCCGCATCCGAGACTGCTGTAGGCCAATAAAAGCCTTGACGAAAAATTTTGCCGACGAGGATCCTCATGGCGGCATGATGTCCGCAGGTTCCCGAGTGAATGTCGTCGAGGAGTCGTAGACCCTCCGTCTGAGGGATGCAGCATTGGAAAACGCCACTGGGACTGCGCTTGTAGAGCTCGTTGTCGATGAGGGTGTAGGCTTTCGCCCGACGCGCGATCCATCGGGCTTCGTTGGTGTCGGGCGGCAAGGTGCCGTCCTGGAGATACGCGTAAATTCCCAGGGACCAATCAGGGATGATTGCCAAGATTTCTGGCCCGGAGGTCGGGTCTTGCTCCCCGACTGTCGGCTCGGCTTGGTTGTCGTCCTTGAGCTTGATGGTTGGCTTGGTGAGGATCTCAAGGAAGACATCGTCGGGGACGGGATCTCGCCCCGAGGCCATACGGGCAAGGGTGTCAGTGGCTTCGTTGTCACGGCGTGTAACGTGATGAAGTTCGAGCCCGTCGAATTTGTCTTCGAGCTTGCGAACCTCTTGGCAATAAGCCTCCATCTTCGAATCTCGGCAGCTTGACATTTTCATGACTTGGTTGACGACGAGTTCGGAATCACCTTTGACGTTAACCCGTCGAACTCCGAGCGTGACGGCCATGCGAAGGCCGTGCAGCAAGGCCTCGTAGTCTGCGGCGTTGTTGGAGGCCGGAAAGTGAATCTGCAAAACATACCGAAACTTGTCTCCTTTGGGGGAGATGAGGATGATGCCAGCCCCCGAGCCCTTGAGTCGGCATGACCCATCGAAAAACATGGTCCAGTGTTCGGGGTCGAGGGAGTCGGATGGTTGCTGCGCCTCGGTCCATTCGGCTATGAAGTCGGTGAGGATCTGAGACTTGATGGCTTGTCGAGGCACGTAGGTGATGTCGTGGCCCATAAGCTCCATCGCCCACGTGGCGACGCGCCTGACCACGTCCTTCCCGTTGATGATTTCTCCGAGGGGGAAGCTTGTCACCACTCGGATAGAGTGGCTGTCGAAGTAGTGACGAAACTTACGGCTTGTGATGAGGATGGCGTAAAGCAGCTTCTCCAGTTGGGTATATCTGGTCTTGGCGTCGGCGAGAACTTCGCTGATGAAGTAGACAGGTCGCTGGACCTTCAAGGCTCGCCCTTCCTCCGACCGCTCGACGACCAAGGCCGTGCTGATGACCTTAGTGGTGACGGAGATGTAGAGTAACAATGGCTTGCCAAAAACTGGTGAGGTTAAAACTGGCGGGGAAGACAGCATGGTCTTCAATTGCTCAAAGGCTTCCTGGGCTTCGGAGGTCCATGAGAAACGGTCGAACCTACGAAGGAGTTGGTAGAAGGGCATGACCTTCTCTCCCAGTTTGGAGATGAAGCGGCTGAGAGCTGCCAGGCATCCAGTGAGCTTCTGGACACCTTTATGTTGTTGATGGGCCCGAGGTTGCGGATGGTGACGATCTTCTCAGGGTTAATCTCGATGCCGCGCTCGGAGATGACGAATCCGAGAAGCTTACCGGAGGGGACGTCGAAGACGCACTTCTCGAGGTTGAGCTTGATGCGGAACCGTCGGAGGTTGACGAAGGTCTCTTCTAGGTCTTTGACGAGGTCGAGCACCTGCAGAGTCTTGATGACGATGTCGTCGACGTAGACCTCCAGATTTCGTCCCAGCTGGCTGTGGAAGCATTTTTGCATACAGCGCTGGTACGTGGCGCCGGCGTTCTTGAGGACGAAAGACATGGTGACGTAGCAGAACGAACTGAAGGGTATGATGAATGACGTGGCCGATTGATCGGAGTCTCGCATGGATATTTGATGGTACCTGGAGTACGCATCGAGGAAGCTGAGGGTTTCGCACCCTGCGGTGGAATCGACCACCTGATCTATGCGCGGCAAAAAAAAACGGGTCCTTTGGGCATACTTTGTTGAGACTCGTGTAGTCAACACACATCCTCCATTTCTCATTTTTCTTTTTCACCATTACAGGATTGGCCAACCACTCTGGGTGGTAGACCTCTTTGACGAACTTGGCATCGAGTAACTTGGTGATTTCTTCTCCGATGACGCGGCGCTTCTCGTCGTCGAAGCGTCGAAGTCGTTGCTTCACCGGTCGGGAGCCGGGAGCGATGTGCAGAGAGTGCTCGACGACCTCCTTCGGGATACCTGGTATGTCGGATGGTGCTCAGGCGAAGACGTCTCGATTCCGGCGGAGGAAGTCGACAAGCACGCTTTCCAATGCATCGGAGAGCGCGGTCCTGATTTTGGCTTTCTTGGAGGTGTCGGAATCGTCGAGGGTGATCTCCTTGGAGTCGTCGGCGGGCTCGAACGAAGTGGAGGAAGCAGGCTTGGAGTCGAGTGTCACGGCGAACACTTGCGATCGGCGTATCTCATCTAGCCGCGTCCGCCCTGCAAGAGTGACAGCTAGCTCGTAGCTCTCCTTCTCACACGCGAAAGCGTGTTTGAAGCGAGAGACCACAGTGATGATGCCTTTGGGCTCTGGCATCTTGAGCTTGAGGTAGACGTAGCTGGGGATTACCATAAACTTGGCGTAGGCTGGTCGGCCAAGGATGGCGTGGTACACTCCGAAGAAGTCGACCACTTCGAAGGTAAGCTTTTTCGTCCTGAAGTTGTCGCGGTCGCCGAAGGTGACCGGCAACGTGATCCGACCCAGGGGGACGACGCTACCTCCTGGGATAACACCGTGAAACGGAGTGTTGCTCGGGAGGAGGTCAGACCTCGAGAGCTTCATGGCCTTGAACGTGTCGATATAGAGGATGTTAAGAGCGCTGCCTCCATCCATGAAAACCTTGGACAGTCTGGTGGTGCCGATTATCGGATCGAGCACCAAGGGCAGGCGCCCGGGTTGGGGAACATGGTCGGGGTGATCGGACCTGTCGAAAGTGATCGGAGCCTCCGACTACTTAAGGTATGTAGGGACAGCGGGAGCGGTCATGTTGACCTCCCGCCATGTTTGTTTCTCATGGCGACGTGACTCATAGGCCACCGTCCCGTCGATGATCATCAAACAGTCTTCTGGCTCGGGAAAGGTACTGTCGGGAGTACCTTCCCCCTTCTCCGCCGAAGGGTCAGGCTTCTTTTGCTGAGGACGAGCGTCGAGGCGAAAGTACCCCTTGAAGAAAGCCTTCATGAAGTTGCAGTCCTGTAGTGTGTGCGTCACCGGAGTCGCGTGGTAGGTGCAGGTCTTGTCGAGCATCTTTTCGAAGTGGTTGTCGTGGTTGGCCGGCTTCTTTTGGGGTCGCGGCGGTCGATCGGAGACGCCGACGAAATCTTCGTCTTGTCGGTGATTCTTCTGCTTCTTGTTGTTTGATCCGTTCCCATCCCTTAGGTCGGGTCGCCGGTCGGGGCGATTATCCTTCCTTCGGTCGGCTCTGGACCTCTCCTTGTCCTTGGCTTGTTCTCGGGTGAAGTTGGCTTGAACAGCCTCCTCCCCGGTGGCGAATGTGGTGGCGATGTCGAGAAGAGCTCGTGCCGTCCGAGGGTTTTTACACCCCAGCTTGTGGACGAGCGCCTTAGATGTCGTGCTGCAGGTGAAGGCGTTGATGACGTCGGCATCGCTGATGTCGGGCAGCACGTTTCGCTTACGCGAAAATCGCTGAATGTAGCCTCGGAGGGATTCACCGGGCTTCTGCTTGCAGTTCTTCAGATCTCAGGAGTTACCCGAGCGGGTATAAGTCCCCTGAAAGTTGCCGACGAAGGCGTAACGGAGTTCGGCCCAGTCGTGGATGTTGTCCCTCGGAAGATGTTCGAGCCAGCCTCTGGCTGAGTCGGATAGGAATAGTGGCAGGTACTGGATGGCGAAGAGGTCATCCGCACCACCGGCTCGGCAGGCGAGGCGATAGTCCTCAAGCCAGTGGGCGGGATTTGTCTCACCCGTGTACCGGATAATGTTGGTTAGAGCACGGAACTTGTCGGGGAAGCCGGCTCTCCGAATGCGGGCCCCGAACGCCCGGGGTCCGATGTCGTCGGGGCTGAGGCCCCGAGCGTCGTCGTAGCTGTGCCGTCGAGGGCGTCGCTCGAGGGGTCAGTCGTGTTCGGAGTCGGTGTAGCGGTCGCATCTGGCCTGCTTCCGTGCCTCAATGGTGTGACGGGCGTCACGATGCTCCCCCAAACGGCGGCGGATGTTGCCGGTGGCGGGGTCGGGTTTCCTTGTCTCGGTCCGTCCACGGCAATGGCCGGGAGTAGGACTTCGGCGGTTAGCACTCGGCTGGTAGGAACTGTGTGCCTCAGAATCCTGACGGAGAGATGGCTCGGGTGGCTGCAAAGCGCCATCAAGGTAGACACGGAGACGATCATAAGTCCCTTTGAGAATGGGGTTATCGGGTGTAGAAGATTCGTAAAGGACGCAGGCCGCCGCCGCCAGATTCTCATATGGCGTCTCAAAGGCAGGCGTGCCACCGTCCATGATCTGCTGTTAAGCAGTGCGAGCTCGGGCTCGGACACCTTTACTAGACATGGTGGCGCTCTTACCCCTCGGATCGCCCCCGGTCGCAAGTTTGCGCCGGAGTGCGTCCTCGACCACAGTAAGAGCGTGAAGGTGTGGAGAGGGATCGTCATGTGCTGCTTTGCCGGGTGTTTCGTCCTCTACGGCTTTGGCGGGCAACATGAAGCACTCACGGGAAGGATCATGACCCAAAACGCCGTGAGGGGAAGCACGAAGAAGGCGACGTCGAGGTGAGCGACGTTTAGACGAATGTCGTTCACGCAAGACCTGAAGGTGAAGCTCGCCGCTGCTGTTGGCGACAAAGTCCAGGCTCCCAAAGCGGAAAGCCTGACCAGGAACGAAAGTGGGAATATTCCACGATCGACCATCACGGGCGATGGCAACCGCAAAATCCCTAAAGAACAGCCGGGAGATGGAAAAATCTCCGACCAGAGCGAAAAAAGAAGCCATCAAAACAACGAATAAAAACGCACCGAAAACCCCTTACCTGACGTGCCAACTGTCGGTGTTTCGTACACCGGCACAGTAAAATTTATACGATCGGATGGGAGATTGTGTGTTTTTGGAATCGAATGTTCTAGGTTACAGATGAGACTCAAAGGTTAACCTGGTTCGGGCCGCCTCGAGGCGTAATACCCTACGTCCAGGGGCGTGAGATCGATCGTATAAATCTCAAGAACACGAAAGTACAATGCGAAAGGGCTCCGGATGGATCCGAAGGTCTCTAGCTCGCGTAATAGGAGTAGTTAACAGGTGGTGTTTATCGCTATTGCTCAGGGTGTATAAGCTTTTTTTTCTCTTCCCCCGAGCTTTGTTGCCTGGGTGTCTCTTATATAGGGGCGAACTTGAGTTGCCTTGACCGAACCATGGTTGGAGTAATCGAAACATGGTTTAAGCATCTTATCGCTTACAGAAACGGATGGCCCTTTGACAGGTGGGGCCGCAGTCCCAGAGGGTTGCTCCCTCTGGAGTTCAGGCCAGGCGATCGATGCTTCTCGTTCGTACTATTATTCCCTGAGAAGGAGCAGGGTTACTTTATTCCTCACCTTTATCGTCTAGAGGGTTGTTTCTCGCTCGACCGAGTAGTTGCGGAATCTTTCGGAATGCTCATCTCCTGCACGTTGCTGGAGATGCTGAGTTGACACGTTCGTCGGGTTGATGCTTGCTCCCCAGCGGTCGGCGGACGGGTCCCGATCGCTAGGATCCCGATAGCTTGAGTCCCGACCCCTGGAGGTCGGAACGGCTACTCTGTTTTTGGGCTTAAACGAGACTTCCCGACCGCTGAGACCGGGCCGCCTTTGTGAAGTCCTTGGTGAGCCGTTGGGCCGCGGTCCACAGGTGGGCCGCGTTGTAGAGGTTGATCCGTAAGTACCCGAGGTATACTATCCCGATAGAAGCATATACAACAACATATTAAAAAGAAAACCGGACCTGCAGGTAAGACTACCTCTGTGGTATTACATTAAGAAGAAGAACTTCTTACACAGATCGAAAAAACCCCGAGACACATGTGAGTATGGGTCAGGCCTTAGACACTTGCTTCGGTGTGGGACAAACGAGCTTTTTTGCCCTTAGCTTGAAATTCGCTCCCACGAGGAGTCAAACCCAGTACCTAAGGGGTGCTACTAGGCACATTAACCGCTAGGCTAAAGATCTTTTCGCTCCAAAAAAACATATTACCAATCAATACACAACATGTTTCATGAGATATTTCTTGTTTGCGATTAGAAACCTGTTGTATAAAAATGGTTCGTGAAGGAAATGCTTGTCTACATAGGAAGAATGTGACTGGGTTGAATACTTACAGGGCTTATCTGCTTCTGACAGGGCCATGAGTTTACCATGATGATATACAAGAGCAGTATTAGCTGAAAAACAAGTATCATATTAACGCATTTACCACTAGAACCAAACGGTTAAAGATACATCGCCTAGAAAGAAATAAAAGCATTTCTGGAGAGATGTTAATTATTTGAACAGGCACAACATATGGTAAAGTCCTACCTGTCCCAAATCCATAGGTAAAGTCCAAAACTTTGAGTTTTTTCCGAAGTTGTTGCATTTGGACCATAAACAATCCAAAAAATCCCTTCAGATCTCCAATCTAGAAAAATATTGTGAGAGGAAAATCATGTCATTTACAACGAATTTGTAGATGGACACCACAGTTAGCCCATGAAATAGTACTTATTAGGATCAATAGGAGCCTTGAATTTTTAGATGGCACAATTTACAGATGATTTCATAGACTAAAGAGTAAAGTCCAAATTTCGAGCATTCTAAGATGCAGTAACAAAGAATCAAAATAAGTCTGCATAACAATATGACAATTTATGAGAAAAGGAAATTACCAATCCCAACATATTCCAATCCTAGGTGTAAATACAGACAGATGGCAAGAATTCAATATGTACTGATATTCAGTTTCGGATCCAATCACCACAACTTACCTTCATAAACTTCGCTCCGCCAAAATACTCTTCTTGCTTGAGGCGAGCGGTCTTCACATATCTTGATACATACGTGGCTTTTCCATCTTTAATACGCACTGCATGGATCATTCTATAACAACAGTGCAAGTTTTGATTAGTTATGAGAAGTGCTAAAGCTTACCCTATCTTAATTTCTTTTGCAATAGGGGGAAAAAAAGCAATTGCACACATTTTGGAATGCCAGCATATACATAATTTCTGTGCCAATACACTGTCATCTAAAAGGACACTCCAAGAATTGATTCGAACAAAATAGAACAGACCGTGTAAAATTAGAACTGGACTGTAAGCGTGCAGTCTTATCTGACAACATGGGAAAATGAATGTAAGGCTATATCTATAAATTTCAAATGGAACGGATTGTATTACATACCCATCACCATCAAACCTGCAGTAAAAAAAAAGGAAATAAAATAGCAATTAGAAAGGGATATGCTAGGGAAGGCAATAAAGTTTCATTCACACTAAAGAGTGCATTAGGGAAGGCATGCAAAAGCACATCTATGAATGATTTTCTTCCCTTTTTCTAGTTTTCAAAACTTTTTTGAATTTTCGGCTTTAGTCATGCTATTTAAAGGAAGGTTAAAGTGCACCAAAATCAAGGAAGATAAAGGATGTTTTTCCCTATCTAAGAGCTCATACCAGTGATATCCTGCAACAGGAGCAAACTTTGGGTTAGGCCCCACCCTACCAAACTCTCCATTCAAACACTCCTGCAGAGGACCGGAAAGGAACACTATGAAAGAAGAAAAGAAGAGATATTTTAAGTAACTGTCAGGTAGCAACAGCTTCTCAAAGAAACCCATTTTTACAAAATGCTGGGACGTAAAATAAAAGAACATATATAATGATTTTCTTTAAGAGAAGCTTGATTGAAAGATTAACAATGGATGATATAAAAATGCTGGGACGTAAAATAAAAGAACATATATAATGAGTTTCTTTAAGAGAAGCTTGATCAAAAGATTAACAATGGATGATATACTAACCAACATCATGGCTTCCCGAGCAAAACTAAAGGTACATCGTGACGATAAAAACTAGTTAGCTTGCCTGGTTCGATGCCCAATATAACATTATTCAATATAGTTACCTAGCACATCTCAGTAATTTTCCTCCTTTCTTATTCTCCATTACCAAACCCTAGATGACCTTTTGAGGACGGAGGTAGTCGTTTTCAAAGCATGTTTGGGAGGTATTAATTTCAGAGGGTTGACTGAAAAGCTCGACTGTTGTCTCAGAAGTAATCAGTACTCCGTAGTAAGTACTTTCTCCATCCCAGTATAAATGTCGACTTTTAAATATTAACGTTTAACTATTTATCTTATTAAAAGATTGAATTTACTTTATTGTAAAACATTTTATTATTAGAAATACTTTAAGTATGACTTGATTGTTTTTATATTTTCATAAATTTTTTGAATAAAATGAATAGACTTATCACTTATTTTAAAACGGAGAGAGTATGTAGGTGATGATTGGAATTTGGTCCAGTAAAAGCCAGGGCACATGAATACATGGAGAAGAGCAACACAATCTCAATTTGAAAGTTGCAGCAATGGTTTTGGTCCTTGTGGAGCCGCAGCACAATCTCATCGTTTATTTAATCAGGAAAATAAAAGCTACTCCATAAAGGTAGCGGCTTTGGAGAGATACGTACGGGGAGGTGTCCGCGGACGGGGAGGTCGGTCGCCGGCGGGGTCTCGTCACGGACGGGAGCGAAGTTGCCGGAC
>BCLG01004918.1:4411-31469 GCA_001602295.1 Zoysia matrella | reverse complement strand
CAGCGGCGCCGGACAGGCATCATGGTACCCGCCGACATGCCCGACGTGACGGGTCATGAACGCGCCTGGACGGAACGAAGTAATGTCAACAACGACGGGTGGGTCCACCTGTCGGCGAGACGGCAGGATTTCGTAGGACCCATTGCATGTAACCTCGGGGCTCCCCCTATATAAAGGGAAGCCCGGGGAGCGATAGAGAGAGGAGAACACACAGACAACAGACCCCGATTTTCCTACACCCAGGGTTCTCCCGCGAAGAGAGGCCCCCCGTCTTGTAACATTATCCTCGAGATAATCCGCCCCCTGGACGTAGGGTATTACACCACCCGGGTGGCCCGAACCAGGTTAAAAATCCCCCTGAGTCTATCTTAGATTTGGCCATATCGAATCCGAAGGCACACCATCCTTCACGACCGTATATTTACTGTGCCGGTGGTCAGAACACCGACAGTTGGCGCGTAGCATCAATTGGACATGTGATGTCACTATAATGCTTGAGGTCTTAATTAAAAATGGGTGTAATGACGCCTCTATATATATCGAAATAATGTAGAATTAAGATGAAATATACTCAATCTTGTCCCTTAACTATAGCTAAAAGCTAGTTTTGTACTTCAACATTCAAAAGGTTCTAATCACTAGTATTTGGTTACAGAGATGTAATTTCTTCCTATTATGACATAGGTGACACGCCACGTTAGCTTAATTTAAAATCTCAAGCTGATGTGGCCTATCATGTGGCAGCCTTATTGAACTAGGATTAGGTCCGAAAATAGGTTGGACAAATCTGATGGCCGAAAGGACCTCCTTACACTTGGGCTGAACTTTTAGAGCCATTCGGAGCTGTTGAAAAGGAAGGATCGGATTGGGTTGCACCGTGGCTTAAAGGATTGGATTTTAATTATGGTCTGTTCAGAAATAAAGGCCAAGTCTATAGATTGTGCCTATTTTTTAGTGTTGTAAGGGTCTCCTATATTATGATTGTAAAGGTAGAGAAGTACAACCCTTCAAAAAATAAGATCATATCCATTTGTAGCTCGTTTAGAGGATTCGGATCGGTTCAATAATAATGCTATAGGTTTGACCTATATGTTGTTATACTTCTCAAACTTTTCTTTGTTTGGCACAACCGAAACTTGTTAAAAAGTAGCTTATTTTCATTGTTGGTAAAAAGCAGCTGAAAAATAAGCTGCTTTTTAATTCATTTTAAGAAGCTGTTGAACTAATTGCCTTATTTGGCATAGCTAAAAAAACAGATAGCTGGTGAAAAACAGCTGAAAAATAAGTTGTTGTTTAGTTTATTCTGAGAAGTTGCTGAACTAATAAGTTATAAAAATAAATTTGCTATTTGACACATCTTCTGTTTATTTATATGAATAAGCTGAAAATAAGGTGTACCAAATAGAGTCAATAAACTGTGAAATAAGTTTGTTGTTTAATATAATTTCTGCTTATTTCTGTGAATAAGTTGTGTCAAACAAGACCTAAAGCTGATTCAAAATCATGATCCAGAAGGATTTACAGCACTAAAGATTTATCTGATTCAAGTCCTAACTTAGCACATTGGAAGAGATGCGCTAATTAAGTTAGTATTTAGATAGGAGAAAGATAAAAATAAGACCCGTTGAAAGAAATAAAGAGATGAGGTAGAATTTGGATTGGATCTCATCCCATTTTTAGGCTAACTAGCATAACAAAGAGCAAATTTCTTATTTGTCATCAGAAAATTTTCTTTTTCTTTATTCGCCACTGAAATTTTACTCTTCCCTTATTTGCCCATCGTATTTAATTTCCTTTCCTATTTTTACCGTTACCGTTAGTTCAACCGTTAAACATAATGGAAAACGTTTTTTACAAGGCAGCTGCTGGAGAGTGGAAAACGAGAAGGGAAAAATAGAGATTTATTGGGAAGAGAAAAAGTGCGTTGAAAATAAAAAAAAATGTGTATTGTGAAGTGAGAATAATATATTGGGGAACAAAGTTTAAATACTAAAATGATTTATAATTGTGAATGGAGGGAGTATATGTTAAGAATATTAGGATCATGCGGTCAGCTCGTGTCTGTTCTAGCAAAAACTTAACAATGTCGTTAAGCCATCGTCAACTACCATATTGTTAAGTTCACGCCGGCACCACCCTGTTGAATTTACAAGCATTTTAAGTAACTAGGCTGTTGGGTTGGCTTGGTTTGGTTTTGTCGAACGACAAATTTTCACTTGAACATCTTGACTCCTTGTTGAATAAAAAAAAGAATGAAATAAATATATTTTAAATTGAGTAAGTAACTTGATTAGTAGCTCCAAACATCTAAATGCCTGCCCACAGCATGTTAGCGGTGTAAAATATGATTGACAACTCTGTAGAAAAAAAGAATTCCGTTATATTTACGGTGACGGTAGAAAAGAAGAAAAGAGAAAGAAAATTAACATGATGAATAGGGGAAGAATAAAATGAATAGGGGAAGAATAAAATTTCAATGGCGTTAACGGTGATGGTAGAAAAGAAGAAAATAGAAAGAAAATTAAGTACAATGACGAATAGGGGAAAAATAAAATTTCAATAGCGAATAAGAGAAAGGAAAAATTTTCTATGCTAAAAAAGAATTTGCTCCAAAACAAAAGCGGGCGAGTTCTGTTTGCAGCAAATTTGTCGTTAGCGGTTGTATCCGTGCCATGGGTCCATGGGCTGCTCGAAAATGGCTCAGCCCAAAACTCGACCAAATGGAGTTCGACGTTGTGGCCAACTCTCCCCTAAAACCCGACCTTCTGTCCTCTCCACCTCCGCCGGCCGCCGCCGCTGTCTAGCTAAGCATGCCGAGCACTTTCCGCAACCTCCTCCTCCCGCTCAAAAGGAAGCGCAAATCCAAGCACCGCCGCAACCGCAACCACCCGGAGGAGAACAGCCCCAACAAATCCAAGAACCACCCCGCCACCGCCGCGGGCGGCGGCGGAGACCCATCCTTCCACCTGAAGAGCACCACCTCCGCTTCCTCCCGTACCAGCGGCTGCCTCGTTCAGCCGCTCGGCAACCTCCTCCTCTCCACCTCCCCGCGCGCCAACCTCCGCGACGCGGGGCTTGGCGCGCTCCGCCCGATCCCGGACGACCTCCTCCTCGACGTCCTGGGCCTGCTTTCCGCGCGCGACCTCGCCGCGCTCTCGGTGGTGTCCAAGGCGCTCTACGTCGTGGCCTCCCACGACCCGCTCTGGCGCGCGCTGGTCCTCGACGAGCTCGGCGGCCGGTTCGATTTCGCCGGGACATGGCGCGCCACCTACGTCGCCGCTGTTTGCGGCGGCCGCCCGAGCCTGCCCCCTAGCGTTCCTGAGATAAGGGGGTTCTATTCCGACTACCTCTTCCAGAGCTGGCTCTGCGCCAATATGGAGATGCGGCCCGAATGGCTCGTCCGGGACAACGTCGAGCGCCGCCGCGGCATGACCGTGGAGCAGTTCGTGGCCGAGTTTGAGGAGCCGAACAGACCAGTGCTTCTAGAGGGGTGCCTCGAGAGCTGGCCGGCATTGCAGAAATGGACCAGGGAGTACCTTCTGGATGTCTCTGCCGGTAAGGAATTTGCCGTCGGGCCGGTGAGCATGACATTGGGTAGGTACTTCAAGTACGCCGACAACGTGCAGGAGGAGAGGCCATTGTACCTTTTCGATGCCAAGTTTGCGGAGAAAGTGCCGGAGATGGGAAGAGACTACGAGGTGCCGGTGTATTTTCGGGAGGACCTGTTCAGTGTTCTTGGGGAGGAGAGACCAGATCACAGGTGGGTCATCATTGGGCCAGCAGGATCAGGATCATCGTTCCATGTTGATCCCAACTCGACGTCGGCGTGGAATGCTATCATCAAGGGGGCGAAGAAGTGGGTCATGTTCCCACCAGAGGTAGTGCCGCCTGGTGTTCACCCGAGCGCGGATGGGGCAGAGGTGACTAGCCCTGTTTCGATTATGGAGTGGTTCATGAACTTCTATTCGGCGTGTAAGACATGGGAGAAGAGGCCTATCGAGTGTGTGTGCCGTGCGGGCGAAGTTGTTTTTGTGCCTAATGGATGGTGGCATTTGGTGATCAATCTTGAGGAGTCCATTGCCATTACTCAGAATTATGTAAGCAGGTTAGATTTTTTTTTCCTTTTTTGCTTGTAAATTCATATGGTATATGCATTCAAAATATTAGTGTTTTGAATGATGTGTATCCTCTTTTGTTGTGGAATGCAGGAGGAATTTGTTGAACGTTCTTGATTTTCTCAAGAAGCCCAATGCAAGTGAGCTTGTCTCAGGGACTAAGGATAGAGTTAACCTGCATGACAAGTTCTGTAGCGCCATCGAGGCGGCTCACCCTGGTACGATCAGTCAGCTTGAACTTGAGGCTCAGCAGAAAGCCGCTGCTCGGAAAAAGAAAGCATCGTTCTGGGATTCTGCCCTTGATGCGAACACCGGAGGATTCAAATTCTCTTTCTGAGTTTTGTGGCAGCTAGGCGTTGAATCATCATACTGGATTGGTCTGTTTTCGTTGTGGGTTGTGGGAGTTCGATGATTTTATCATTCCATTTTTTGGTGGAGCAGTCACATTCTGTTTGCTGTGAAGCCTGTGAACCAGCTCGTCTCTCTCTTGTAGTGATATTCCAAATGCACATAATTTGAACCGTGGCACGCTAGTTTGCCCTGTCCAATTAGATGTATTGGAGACTGATTATATGTCCCGGCCACTTTAACATGACAGCAATAGGAGTGAAGCTCGGCAGCTTACTGTAAAATCTGTAACTAAAGAAGCGTAAGTAGTTTCTGGATTTCCAATTGATGGTAGCGACCAAGCATTTGAGCTTCTGAATTTCAAAATTTTGTAGGGAATTCAAATTAGAAATAACTGACGGCACATGCATTTGCATTGCCCAAAAAGATATAGTACACCTTTGCTTCGAGCAAGTATCAGACAATGTACACAAAGAACTGATTACATCCGTTTGATAGGGCATAGATTCGATTGATACTAACAACTCAAATCTGTAAGCATATTACAGTTTCCATTATCGCTGCAAAAGATGAACTGATAGGATCTGTCAGTTCCAGCCAGCGAGAAGGTAAATAGCAGAAACTGTTGCCTCCAGCTCATTGTATGGGTAGGAAGATCCTGCAAAATCCAAGCATTTGTAGCGGAGAGGATTTTTTTTTAAATAGAGGAAACATCCAATTGCGATGTGTGTTTTATGGTTGTTCTATGCAAGTGTTCTCAACCATCTGAGTAGCCCAAGAAGACCAGCATCTAGCACAGGAGATCTTTGTTCAAGTCCTAGTTGAAGTGAAAGTCAGAAAAACAGAAACATGAGTTGATATATACTAAGCATTCTTGGACCCCTATCTATCATACTATGATTTCTGCTTTGGCTAAAACATTTTAAAAAAATAGAGAAACTGAACCAACCAATATCTGCAGCAACTCGATGAGCACACATGATCCCTGAAAATGCCACAGCAATCACACCTTGCCCAGGAAAACAGCTGTCACCAACGCAGTAAAGGCCATCTATGGACTGTGAATCGGAACAACATAATTAAAGTTCAACAAAGCTTGTACATGAAGAAGTTATTCAGTACATTAAGCTATGAAAAAGACAGTTCAATTCCCCGATGTGTATTAACTTACAGTAGTATTGAAAGGCATTGCCAGAAGTCCCTTTGGTTTACCCCGCGGCATCGGTCCATATGTACCGTCATTTCGAGCAAGAAATCTTCGGTGAGTTTTTGGTGAGCCTACCTGGAGAAAAAAAGTGCTTTTTTAGCATTAGTAGAGTTACGAGTACTAGAGGTCAACATATCATGAATACATTTTAGAAAACTATGACTAGCTGCACTGAGCCTACCCGTAGTTGCCTTTATGCAATCCTGTGAAATACATTTCTATCCTTTCTAAAATGACATAACATAAAATTACAACAATTTAAAATGGTATAACATAAAACTCTGATATAACAAATTAAGCCTTTTCAAACTAGCCCGAACCATCAGCCACACAATTGTATTTCACAGCAGATCACAAAAGGTACATGTGACTATCCTGTTGAGTTTTTTTAAGGTATATGTGACTAGTCCATAAAAGGTTTTTCCATACTTGTGATGCATGGAGCTCAATGTTTTCGAAACTCATAACCCAACTCTGCTTTGGTATTCTCCCTATCTAGAAAATGCACGAATATCCAGAGATCATACTATAGCGTTATGATATTCAGTATGGGTTATACCTTTTGAAAGAACTTATTTAAGAGATTTGTCAGCATACTTTTCAACAGGGGCCATAAATAGCAAGTGAGGCTTATGGCAAACCTAGAAAAATCACCACATCCTGGGAGATGGTGACCAAAGTCAAGAAAAAAAATGTTATATAACTATGGCTAGGCATTTAGGCGGCACGGCCCGGTCCAACACAGCCCGGTAAGGCATGGCCCGGCAAGGCACGACGGGCCGTGCCGAGGCAGCCCATGGGCTGAGGTGCCGGCCCACGGCACGGCCCGTATAAGTGATCCGTGCCGAAATGGGCCAGGCCGACACGGCCAGCCCATCAAGAAAGCAGCCCAAATCAGCGAAAATGTGCAAAAATGGGCAATATTTGTGACCGCCAACGGTCAAACCGGCGACTTGAGGTGTTCTGAGGGAGAGTTACCACCAGACCGTGCCAGCTTTTGTGTTTGAACATAAAACAAAAGTATATTTAATTTAAAACTACAATCTGGTTGTGCCGTGCCAGGCCACCGTGCTGGACCTCCGGCCCAGGCACGGCCTGCCGTACGGGCCTGTGCCGGTCCGGCACGAATTTGAACGGGCCAGGCCAAATGGACCGGGCTTCGTGCTGGCCCATTTGTGCCGACCCAGATGCCCAGATCTATATATAACCAGTTCTGGTCCATCATCATCATATGCATATTCAGACATTTAAATTTTCCATTCCCTAGATATTTTAAGGCTTCATCATGCTCTTTTATCAATTAAAGGACAGCTAGCAAGAACTTAAAAAAGATTATTAACATAGAAAAATGGCACATATCCACAGAATCCAAGCATGGAAGAAAAGATATTACCTCCTTCAGCACTATTGAATCTTGAAGACCAGGAAACAACTTCTTTTCAAGCCTTCTTATAATCTCATTGGCCACAGCCTCTTTTTTCTGCTCATATTCCCTCCTAGAAAGACCCTGTCAAGGATGAAAGCAAAGCAACATTAATGATGCATGCTTCTCTATCTTGACAATTTAATGTTTCTGGTGGAACCCTCTCCTAACCTCCCAGTCCTCTATGCCTGCAGTAGTAAATATATGAAGTATATGATGCCCTTCAGGAGCTAATGATGGGTCAAGAACTGTAGGAATACTTAAAAATATGCTTTCGTAAGGCTTCTCCAAATTATTCCAATCATCCTGCCAATCACATTTCAAATTAATACAAATTAAAATAATCCACAAAAATAATTCTGCTAAAACCTGAAAACGCAACAATGTGGATTCCCAAAAGAAGGAAGCCTAGTGCATACCTCAAGTACAAAATGGTGGCAATCAGTACCAGCTGGCAAAACTGAGGCTTTGACACCCATATGAATAGAAAGGAATGATGGCGCTTTCACATAATTCTTTTGGAAGTTTTTCTCCTCTTCTGGAAGCTCCTTATCATTCAGCAGTTTTCCTAGCATGTTGAAGAAAAGAAATTAATCATCTGAACAAGTGAGAAATAATTGGTTTTCTTTGCACGAATATTGGCATGAAAAAAATTGTGCAAGATTACCAAAAGTATCCCATCGTGTGGCATTAGATATCACTGTTTTAGCAAAGAACTCTTTCCCATTTGATAAACTCACCCCAACCTGTAGTAAAAAGTGCACCGCTGAGATTTAAACCCAATAGAAGTCCAGATACTAAATCAGTAAGAAAACTCACAGCTTTCCCATTTTTAAGAATAACATTAGTCACATTCGCCTTGTAACGGATTTCACTGCCCTTGTCAACAAGCCCATCTGCCAGGGATGTCGCAATACCACCAACGCCACCAACTGGATAATTAATTCCCCCAAAGTGCCTATCGCACAAGACCTGTTATAATGACATTGAGACAACAAGAAATTCAAATGAATTGAGATGAGGATCTGAAGGACAAATATTGAACTTACCATGCTTGCATTGATCATGGGTGTTTGCAAGGCACTGACAGTGCTAACAATAAAACACTGCAAAAGCAATAATGTTATTTAGTCTTCAGTTAATCTAGCAGTAATTGACAATCATGGAATTTTGAAAAGTGAGTCAACTCACAAATATGTCAGACCTCAGCATCTATGAAGGATAGCAACTTCTGATCTTTAATGAACTTGCGAGCGATATCCCCAGCATTCTGAGGCAAATAATAAGCTGCACAAGAGATAGAACTATGCCTTTTATTGCTTGGACCAATCTGATTAAGCAAGCAGTGAATATGCAATATTCCCAGCGGTCTCTGGCACATACGAAGCAAATGTAAAAAGTACATTTTTAGATTTGAATGCATGTTGTAATGTAGATACCAAGAGTCAAGCATTCCAGAGGCTTCTGAAAAAACTGCCCAAAAAGATAAAGAGGCTCCTCCAGGGATTTGAGCTCCAGTGAATTTAAGGAGTTGAAGATCTGTTGAAATATGATAGTGAGATGACAGTTGCCATTTTCTAACATCGCTCCAGTGAATTTGTAAAATAGATTAAAATATACAGGAAGGAAAAACAGAAGCTAAGACCTTCCAACATGTGCCATAGAATTTAAGGATTCCTTCCTTCTCATGAGGGAACTTGCTGATAAGCTCTTCGATGAAGTCATCATATTCCCTGTGCACGAGGACAGACAGATCACCTGGTAGGTGGAAATGGACCGTGGAAGGGTCAGGTATGACTTCCAACTTGCGTCCAACCGCTTGTAACGCTCGCGTGATCAAATTCAGGTTCCCCTGGACGAAATTGATTAGACTGAGTGAGGCATGTATACATCTACAGTATTTGGCACTGACTAACGGGACGACCAAACTAAAGCTCTCTCTGCAATTCACCATGTTCTAGCACACCACGACGGTAACGGACAACTTCAGGAATCCTCGCCCTCGGGACATCACGCGTCTCCCAGCACAACCCGATTCTCTCAGCAGACCCAAGCAAATTGCTCAAAAAAAAAAAAGGCAGACCCAAGCAAGGAACCAGCAGATATTAGGGGTGAGGCTATCAACCCGCACGATCCTGAGAACCAGCCCCACTCACCTTGTCCGAGAAGCCGAACATGACGGACGACCCCACGTCGAAGGTGAACCCCTCGCGGCGGTAGTACCCCGAGCTGCCCCCCGGGATGAGGTACTTCTCCAGCACCAGCACCCGCGCGCCCTTGGCCGCCAGCTGCGTCGCCGCCACCAGCCCCCCGATCCCGGACCCGACCACGATCGCGTCGTACGCGCCCTCGCCTCCCGCCGCCTCCTCCTCCTCCGCGACCACCACCGCCGCAGGCGGCGGCTTCTCCGGGGCCACTGCGCCTCGCCTGACTCCGCGGGGACTGTTTGCGCCGGCGGCCCGGACGCGCGGCGGGCGGGTGAGCGAGGTGGTAGGGACACGCGCGGGAGCGGGGGCGTGGAGAAGCCGCACGGCGAGCGGCGGCGGCGGCGGCATGGCGGAGCCGGATGGGGCGGGCGCGTGCGGGGGCGGTTTGGCGCGTGGTGGAGCGGTCAGTGGAGGTGCGCGGAGCAGGGTTTTTTAAATGAGAGGAGATTGGCTGGCTGGCCGGCCAGCGCGCCACTCAGGCGGCGGAGGAATCTGGAGGGAGGGAAGCGGGTGGATTCCGGGGCGGGAGGAGACGAAGCAGTAGAAGGAGGCGCCGAGGCGTCCGGCTGGTCAATGCGAGTGCGAGTGCGGGTGGCGCGCAGAGGCGGCAGAGGATGAGGCCGCGGCCGGCCGCTGGTGGTGGGCCAGCGCGGATTGCCACCGGCCGTGGTCCTGGCAGCCGGAGGATAACGGTCCTATTTCCGTCCCCTAGAATTCTAGGCGGAGGTGTGAGGATTAAAAATACTGCTTTGTTTTAAAATATAAATATTTTTAAATTTAGATAAGATTAAAATTTTTTAACTTCTAACAATAATATTTACTACCTCCGTCTCATAAAACATCATTTTTTAACATTCAAAAATTACGTTTGATCACTCGTCTTATTCAATTTTTTATTTTTTCAAATAGAAAAACAAATAAATCATGCTTATAGTATTTCTAATAATAAAACAATTCACAATAAAATAAAGTATATTTTCATAAATTTTTTGAATAAAACGATTAGTCAAACTTGAAGTCTAAAAGTCAAAAAATAATCTTTTATGAGACAGAGAGAGTAAAAATTTACATAATTTTTAATATAAAATATAATTTTTATAAAAATTTATTTAATGATGAATTCAAAAAATATAATTTTTATATAATAAAATATTATTAATTATATATTATTAGTGGTCAAAGTGATAATCATTTGACTTTCACTCGATCTAAAAATGATTATATTTTGAAACGAAGAGAGCAGTGAAAATTTTGAGATGTACTGAATACGAGAAGAAGAGATAAAAATATATTAAAATTAAAGAAAGTTGTATTTGAAAAGCGAAAATGATAAATAAAAAAAACTTGTGAACTATAGAATGGCAAGTAATTGAAGACAGAGAGAGTACTTCTGCAGTGACGGGGCTAATGCAGATCTGGACGTGCTTAGCGTGTGCAGAGCACTATAAGGCCCCATTTGATATAAATTCTTGAAAACATCTTCTTTAGAAAAGTAGCTTCTAAAAAATTGGCTTTTTTAGAAAAATAAATTCTCTACAAGAAACATATTTAAACCGTTTGATAAAAACAACTTTTATTGTGATTTCGATGTATAAATAAGTGAAGAATTTATGAGAAACAATATTTTAGTGTTTTTGGCTCCTAATACAAACTAGAGAAGTGCTTCTTAAGAAAAAAAATATAGAAGCACCTCTTCTAAACCTAATCCAAAGCCAAACAAGCTTGTTACTTTTGTCATGGAATGAGTTAGAACTGTCGGATATTAATGGATTTGGTTTCAAAACACAATCAAAATCACCTCACCTTATTCATTCCCAATTTTTTTCATGTAAAAAACCCGTACTAGTTGAGGTCTAAACGAAATCAAGTGATGTGAACATTATGATGCAAGATTGATTAAAGAAGTTTTAAATTCATTACTTATCTTAATCAAACACAGAAACTCAGCAGTGAGATTAAAGGAGCAGAGATTCGATCTTACACGTGATTCATGTATAAACCCATTGTGAAGGACTGAATTTGATCAAAATATAAAAGACTTTCGGTTGAGCTCTTACTTTTTAGAAGCATCCAACTTTTAGATAAAAACCAACTAAAAAATTGATGAAAAGTTAGGATAAAAAAGAATCTTAGTAGCTATTTTCTCTAGTTTATTTTTATTAACATTAAGACATGATAATTGCAATTTGAGAAGAAAATTAAGTAATGCCTTCCGAGATTTACTTACCTCTCCTCTTACACATGTCCAAATTTCTTAGGACCAGAAAAAGTCAAAAGATGGGCTCCACCTGTCAGTTTGTTACATTATCCCCAACGACGCTGGCCGGGTCGCGGTGCCGACCGACGTGCCGTTACTCTCGAACGCCGCGCCCGCACCGCCAGAGGTACCCTCACACCCACTGCCATCATGGCCCACTACACCACCTACCCCACAATGAGTTAACACTAGAAAAATCACGCGGCGTTGCCGCGTATACGTTGGTCTTCTGGTGTGAAAGCCCCTTGTTTTGACCTTACGACGAGGTCATCATGGCCCCATTGTTATATATACGTTAGTCTCTAATAAGTATAAAATCATTTGTAAGCATATAAATTTAAAAAATTTTAAGGTGTTCATAATCAAAAGCATCGTAGAAACTCGGGAAATCTCACATGTTGCTCCAAGAGCTTTATTTGTTTTTTTCATATGTTATGCTGACGTTGTTTCATGGGTTTCTAGTTCTATATTTTATATAATTGGTGCATTATATAACCAAAATATATTGCCTTTGATTGATCCCAAAAAGGAATATCAAGCTAGAAAAATATTGAGTAATTGGTTTGTACTTCTCACAGTTAAAGGAAGCATGCCGCATGCATTGCGTAACTCTGGGCACGTGTGTTCTAGGGTACCAGGGGCACCACAAATATTCCAAATCAGAATTTATAATCTATATCAGAAAAGTGAAAAGGCATCTACATTTGTGTAACCATTATAACCTAAAGTAACATTATACATTTGCCTTGGCATTCTGGGATTGTAAAATTGAGCATCTGACGTGAAATTCTATAAGCTATGACCTAGGTTACTGCAAGAATATTTCTGCTATAGAATCCGAAGAGTTTGGTAAATATATCTTGTATACCTTATTATTAGAAATATATAATATACTTTAAAATCAGCTAGCCTCTTTTCTACCCAGAAAGTCTGCCTTAAAAACATGCATCTAATTGTTAAATCCAGCTAAAGAGATTTAGTGATTATTTTGAAAATCTACACCCTGCTCAATATGTATCTGAATTGTATTTTGAAAGGCCACATCCTGTTCAATATGTATCTGAATTGTGTGGTATTAGATTGTTAATGAGTGAATCTAAAATTTTGTTTCAACATGCAGGGAATGACCAATATTAAAAATATAGAAAAACAAATTTTAGATTGGAGAATTTTTGCCTCTACATCAGTAGAGATCATCCCATCCGTACATGCCGGAAAGCATCATTTTCTATGTTCAGATTGCTTCAGCTGCCTTCTCTGGTACTGCCACGCAAAAAACTGCTGAAAAAAATGGTAACATTCCATGGCCAGATAACTATGACAAAATGGTTCAGACATTTCTCCTAATAGGTTTACAGTTAACTAGTTGATTTCCCGGTGCGTTGCTCCGAGAAGTTATGGATGATTAGATGATGATATGAAAATACAATTCTAATTTTATATAACTAATCCTTGCTGCATGAGTTTCAAGCATCGTATTAAAAATTGGTGAAAATATAATGCCTAGAACTTGAAAATATAGATAAGCTAAAACAAATTACATTTTACTATGTAATTTGAGAATGATTGTTCTTGGATGCATAAGTGTTGAACTACTACAAAAGAAAACATCATGGCTATCTTCTTGCTCTCATTTTGAGTACATACGAAGCAAAATATGAAATGTAAGTATAAAAAGTAGAGACGACAACAAATTGTATCAGATAGGGAAATAACTTACTTCTAGCTATCCCATTAGTGCATCTTAGAACATGTTGATAGGAAGTGCATATAAGATTATAAAAATTACTTAATGGAGTAAGATTTGATTGGAAAAAGAAGCTTTAGTAAACTAACAGATAGAGTAGAAAAAAAAGGAATGGTACCTTCTATATGATCATTTAACCAAGGTAGACAACTGCGCACCATTCCACTGATACCGAATTATTTTCAGTTTGCTGGAAAGACAACTCTGACAATGATTAGGCTAGAACATGGATGTTCTTGCTCCAGTTGTTAGATGCATGAAGATTTCAGGAAAATAATTGTCTTGCCAACTCGTTCCCAGGCATGAAAGAACAATCTGCTGATGTAAAGATAAAGACATACTAATTGTAGAATAAGTCACAGCAAAAGGTTGTGCAGCAAGAATAATAGCTGTAAGTTTCAAAAAAAAAAAAAGATAAGCCCATGTAATATAGGCTGTTAATTTCTAGTTTTGATGCAAATACGAAGGAAACGTATTATCTATTTGACATACAATGTGTTCACACTATACAACTACTGAAATATTGGTCAAGATACGAATCTTACTTCGCAAAAGTTGTTCATAGCTGATTTCCTGGACCTGTAAACACAGCCACTAATATGTTCCTTCTTCTTGGACCTGTGAAGGCAAATGCTGAAGCCAGAGAAGAGGGTCCAGATGACCAACTGTAAGCACAATCCATGGAATAAAACGATTTGTTGGAAATATTGGGGATAGTAAAATGACAGCTATAAAAAAATGGACAGTAAGTCTTATAGCAATAAAAGCATGTGTTTTTTTAAGGAAATATCAGATATCACCAGCTTAGCCAATTCCTAAATGGTGTAGCACTACATGAGCATCAGATGGAACAAAAATATTGCTGGCAATCAAAGTAGAACAAACAAAACCTTGATGTTGCATCGTGACCTTACCTCTGGTGTTGGAGCCTTCTTCCTTTGTCCATTCAACCAGCAAACACTCAACTACACACACGACATGACTATGAGATCTCTGTATTCACCTGAAAAATCTGAGTATATCATTTCAGAATCAAGGTGGATAATCCATACATTCCCGATGCCTGCAAAAACATGGCGCACCACCAGTTAATTTGGAAAATCATTCGGCCAAAGCACAAGTCTTCACCAACCAAATGAGCAAGGCAAGAGGTCACCTGGAACAGTGGTCGGGTACCGGTCGGCACCCTTGAACTCCACCCACCTCTTCTCCTTCGGTGCCCCGTCAAGAAGAGGAATAGGCTCATCTCCAAATTAGTATGGATGGTGCCGGCGGGGACATTATCAGCTGCAAAATACAAAATCTAAGAATCTGCAAACTAATGCTGGACGGCAGTGTGCTTGCTCCCATTGCTGCGCTGAAGGGGGCACACGAATGGTAAGATCCAGCGCATTGGAGGGGCCGATCATGCGGCGGCAGTCGTCCAAGCTGCACGCCTCGCCGTCGTCGCCCAGGATGGCCGCCATCGCGGCGCGGAGCTCCTCGGTGGTGATGCGGCCGTCGCCGTCGGCGTCGAACACGCGTAACGCCTCCATGAGGTCGTCGTCCGCGGCGCCGGGCGTCGGGGCTCCGCGGCGATGGCGGCCACGACGTCGAGCTCGTCGTCAGACGGCTCCGATTGGCCCAGGCGCCGGAGCAGGGCCTCCAGCTCCCGCCGCGAGATCTCCGCTGGGATCACAGACCGCGGCGTGGTGTTGGACGACAGCGCTCCCAGCGTGTCGTCCGAGGAGGAGAAGGACGACGCGAACGACGGCGCCTCGCTGCGCGAGAGGGACCGCTTGCCGTCCTTCTTCTTGC
This sequence comes from Zoysia matrella, assembly GCA_001602295.1. NCBI lineage: Eukaryota > Viridiplantae > Streptophyta > Magnoliopsida > Poales > Poaceae > Zoysia > Zoysia matrella. The sequence goes on along the minus strand of BCLG01004918.1, from coordinate 16,368 downwards.
CGCCGCTCCACGACCGCTTCGGCGACGGGATAGAGAGCTTCCTGGCGAACGAAGGGACGCCAAGCTTCATCTTCGCTGGAGGTGGGAAAGTGGATTTAGGTCGGAGGAGGAGGAGGAGAGGGATCGGCGACGAGCGGAATGCAGGGGGAGGCGCGGGGTAGGCGATGGAACTCGAAGGCTAGGCGCGGGGTAGGCGACGAAACTGGAAGGCAACGGAGGAGCGGAGACGGCTGCGAAGGACGCGGGGAGGAGAAGAAACGGCGGCGGCGGAGGAAGCGGGTGCGTGGTGGGGACCGAGGAGGTGCAGGCAGGTCACGGTGGCTTAGGGCGCGCAGGCGCGTCGGGGGAGACGAAAGGCAACAGAGACGTGTTGGGGTTGGTCGCGCGCCAATTGAGAAGAACGAAGACGGACCGTCTGTTGCAAATCTAACGGTGGAAATAAAAACAATGACGGGGCTAACTGAGGTTCAAGATTACTTTTTTAGTGAGCAGTGATTATATAGATAGTATAGATAATCTAATCACTTCTATGTAAGGCTGGTTAGCGAATTCAGTTATATATTGCTTGAACTTGTGAAACTTAACAGTATTCTCAAATGGAAAGGAGTACTGATTACCAAGATTCTACCTGATTGCTCCCTGAACCTGAGGATTTTGCGAGAACCATTCAAACTGTGAAATGATTTCTTGAATTTAATGTACTATCAATTGGAACATTATATATCAATGTAATGTAACTGAATGAACTATTTCACTATCCATAATAGCTAGGTAGAAATTGACCATCTAGCTTAAAGGAAAATATACAGATGAAGCAAATTCAGTAGAGATAGCTGACGCTTGAAGGCACCTCCAGGAGTTGACCTTCCATGGCTCTTGTGTTGCGCAAAGGAGAAGAATACGATCTTGAGAGCATCCAGAACTGGCAAATGCTCCCAGACCCTGGACTTTGTTAGGGGCTGATTGGATGCCTGGATAGCAGTAAATCAGGCTCCGCAGGTGCACACGCGCCAAGTTTGGTTGCCTGCAGCCGCCGGCGGGCCTGGCTCCGCAGGTGCAAGCACAACGTCCGCGCCTGGCTGCCGAGAAACGGATTAAGTTTCGTTTCTTCGAAGCGGGGCTCTCAAAATGTTGATTAATAATCATATTAATAAATAATTAATTTATTTTAAAGTATATTAGTATATATAAAAATAGATTAATTTATTTTAAAATATATTAACATCTATAAAGTTAAAATAGAAGTTATTAGAGTGCAGATACATAAGTTAAATATTAAAAAAATAATTTTTTATCTCATACAGGTTAGACTCGTACGCACAACCAAACGTCATCTCTTTTTAACTTATCCCTTTACACCCAACCAACTAAACCAAGCTGAACAACAATAAAGCTACCAATCACCCCTTTAGCTTTCGGGCATCAACCACATGGCGGCCCTTCCGCACGCGCAAGCGTGGTGCAGGAGAAGCCACAGGCGCACCCAGCGCAGGTGATATGCGTGGGACCACGGCAGCGCCATTGCTGTCGCCTCGAGTCGCAGGTCAGACTACGCGCAGAGCTTCGCTGACGACTCGGGCGTGGAGAGGTCGAGGCGGGGCGAGGCCACCAGGCATCGGCGGACGCGTCGGGGATGGGGGCCACAGGAATAGTGCAGAATAGAAAAACGTAGAAATATAAAAATTTTCCTCCAATCATTTTCAGACAGAGTACCCAAAACCAATCTCACTGACATGACGATGCCGATACCCACTTGTCAGTTGGCTCCGCCCAGGCGGGTACGCAGACAATTGAACGGGAATTGCAGTCAAGACCTACCCTTGAAGCCGGCCTGCCCGCCTGTCTCCATCGCCGCCGTGTTCGTGTCCGTGTCCGCCCGGGGCCAGCCCGCAGCTAGCCATCCAGCCCCACCGCGCCGCACCTGCTCCACCGTTCACACGACTCCATTGGCCTACGCGTCAATGACGCATGGGACATCCATTCTCTACAGCCCACGCGTCGGTTTCTGGGGATAAGGGGAAGGGAGCGCGGCGCTATGGAGGAGGAGCGAGGTGGCGGTGGTGGACTGACGGGGCGGCGGGACCCACCGGGGAGCGGGTGGGGGCCGAGTGGAGCCGAGCACGCGTCTCGTTCGTCTCTTCACCGCTCGGTTGCTTTTCCGCCTTGCCCTCTTTCTTTCCCCATCCGTCACCGCCGACAGGAGAGAGAGAGAGAGAGTTGAGGAGGCTTGGGTTTGGCGCTCCTCCCGCGCCGGTCGCACGCATCGAATCCGACCGGATCGGGCTGGTGTCAGGCGTCCCCGGCGGGTGCCTGGTAAGGCCAGATCCCCTTCTCTCTCCGCCCGTACACCTGCTGCTTCTGCGCGACGCGGTACCGCGCGGCCGGGCAGGCGGTTTCGAGCCCGACGCGACTCGGGACTTGAGTTAGTCGGGTGCTGCGCGTGGGGTTTTGGTTCCTGGGGTCGATGATGCGGGAGGTGCCTGCTGCTGGTTGCGTCGTTTCGGGATGTGGGGTGTTTGGTGGTGATCTACGCTTGGTTCAAGTGGAATTGGGGGGTTTTGGGGGCGGGTTCGGGGAATTGGGCCCGTATCGTTGGTAATTCTTGCTCATTTTTGCTGTTTTGATCAGGCAGGGGCGTCTTGCGGGCTCGGACCTCTTCGTTTAAGCTTGGTTCAGATCGTGATTTTAGAGCAGGTGGCCGATTTTGCATGTAATTGAACTGGTCTGGTCGATGCGGTGCTCTGCTCAAGCATTCGGGGGGCCCTGCTGTCAGATTGGCGTTTGATGTTAACTCGAAGCATAACGAATAACTGAAGATATCCATTATTTTCATGTTAACTCAGTTGTTTTCTATGCTCACCTTTCTTTTTATGGGTTTGATATTAGGCTGTAATTCCTTTGCAATGGAATCTGGAACAGAGGAGAAAGCTAAGATGGAGAGTTTGACGTCGCCTGCCGCCTTCGTGGAGGGTGGCATTCAAGATGCATGTGATGATGCTTGTAGCATTTGCCTCGAGGCTTTCTGTGAGAGTGATCCTTCTGCGGTATGATGCCATTTCTTTAGTGGTGCTACTTACCTTAGACTTAGATGGTGCATTTATTAAACGTTTTGTTGTGTTTTTTTTTTGTAGTTGACTACATGCAAGCATGAGTTCCATCTACAGTGCATTCTGGAATGGTATGTTACTTGCTCTAATAGAATTTCTGTTATACACTTATACACACACACTGGGTACCTAGTTTCATCTATAATTCATCTGGGCTTGTGAGTTCAATTTTATCTGTGCACCTAAAGCTTTCAGAACAATGGAAATGGTGTCACTTAAAAATCTTCATGTTTGGAAACTTGCCTTGACAATTTTAATATGGGAATTTGGCTAGCCATATTAATCACCTTTGTTTAGACTGACATCTAGCCTACCCCAACTTGCTTGGGACTAAAGGCTTTCTTGTTGTTGTTGTTGTTGTTGTTTAGACTGACATCTGATTGTAAGTTTGTAACCGGTAGGGACAACTTACGGTAATAGATTTATAAATTTATTGCAGTTGGTTGTGCAATAAGAAACTTCATTTCAGGTTCTAAAGTTAGGAAGATCAATTTGTTATCAACTGCACTGCCTTGCAACTTAGAAATCATTCAACCATGATAACAAATATATACAACATGACAATCTCACTTCATAGTTACGATGGAATTTGTCAAAAACTCTTTAACACTTAACCAGGAAATTTTGATAAATCATTCTGCAACTCCATTTGAGGTACATAGTAACTGTTACTAATTTTTGCAAATTAAAATATTTCATACACTAAATAATTGTGGTCTTCTGCACAGGTGTCAGAGAAGTTCACAGTGCCCAATGTGTTGGCAGCCTATTAGCATGAAGGATCCTACCAGGCAAGTTTTGATGGGACATGTTCTTATTTTTCTTCTATGCCATCTTTTATATGTAAAATGATTCTAACTTCTGGCCCATTGATATCTCAGTCAAGAGCTGCTTGAGGCGGTAGAGCGTGAGAGGAATGTTAGAACCAATCAAACTCTGAATACTACTATATTTCATCATCCTGCGCTTGGGGATATTGAGTTGCAGCATGTATGTGGTTTAAGACTAACGTGATACATTTGTCGTTTAAAACTAATGTGATACATTTTTCCCCTACGTGGTGGAAAATGGTCTTTTCAGATTGTCCTAACCAGCAAGATGCACTTGTGCAGCTTCCAGTTGGTAATGATTCTGAACTTGAGGAGCGTATACTACAGCATCTAGCTGCTGCGGCCGCGATGGGTAGGTCACACCATTTTGGAAGAAGAGAGGGGCACAGGGGTCGATCTGGCTCGCACAATCGCCCACAGTTCCTAGTTTTCTCTGCACATCCAAACTCGCCTTCTGCTGGAGCAGTGTCTTCATCATCTGCTCACGGAGAAGGAGATAATGATTCAAATCCTGCCACCCCTAGAGCTGGTATGCCATCTCCACGTGCTAATTTCAGTGGAGAAACTGGTAACCAAAGTCCTGGCATGCTTACCTATGATGCCGAACAAGATGCCGTTGTTTCTTCCGGAAATAGTACTCCTGTATCCAGTCCTAGATTTTTCAACAGGTACCTAATATTCAGCTACTATGTTATCATGTATTGTTTTTTGATTAAACTAATTAGTGATGCTGGTATATCAGGAGGCACTCTACTGTGCAGTCAACTCCAGATAGGGCTGGACCTTCTGATATGCAGTCTTTTTCAGATTCCTTGAAGTCTCGTTTAAATGCTGTCTCAATGAAGTATGGATAATTACTCTCTTCTTCAGCCTTTCAGCTTATTTAACTGCCATCCTTAAACTTCTCCTTTGTGCAATTCAGGTACAAAGAATCTATTACAAAAAGCACCAGAGGGTGGAAGGAGAGACTCTTTTCACGTAACTCATCTGTGGCAGATCTGGGTTCAGAAGTGAAAAGAGAAGTTAATGCGGGAATTGCGTCGGTGTCAAGGATGATGGAGCGTCTGGAAACTAGAAGCGGTAGCAGAACAGGGGATAACCCAACAGCATCCACATCTGATGTCGGTCCTTCTAATGAATCAAACAATGAGAGGGCTGTAGAGAGCAGCTCTATTACTGCTGCTGCAACAACTACTACTACAAGTGCCAGCAGCTCTTCTACCCCTTGTGTGACGACGTCTGGTTCAAATTAGGACATGTAAGCATTTCAGAAAGAACGCCTACACATGCCCATTCCTCATTGTCGAAGGTAACACATATATCCCTGTATTGGTATTCCAGGTTGTGTCAGGTGGCAATTGAAAGTGCAGTGACACAGTAATACTGTCTTTTCCGTCAAGAAAACAAACACAATGCTGTCCTCTTCTCAACCATTGCATGAATGAGTCCAGAATATCGGAATGCTTATTCAATGTATTGGTTTGACAAAAGTGTGGCTGGGCCTAGGAAAGTTGATTGCTCTTCTTTTTCATCTTTGTAAAAGTTTATTGAATCCAGATGTTCACTAGTATAAATAACGGTGGTGGTGACTTCATACCTTGAATATCTTGATAAATATGATTGTAACAGCAAAGTTTCCTGCTGTCGCAGCTGTACAACGTTTGGTTGTTTGCTGCTGAACTTTGCTTTGATGTAGAAAAAAAAGCCTCACGATTCTACCTTTTCCTTTATATACCTGTACTTATATATATTTTTAGGAAGAGCAAATTCCTTATTTGTCATTGGAAATTTTTCGTTTCCCTTATTCGCCACCGAAATTTTACTCCTCTCTTATTTGCCATCGTATTTAATTTCCTTTCCTCTTTCTACCATCACCTTTAGTTCATCTATTAAATATAACAGAAATTCTTTTTCTATAAAGTTGCCAATCATGTTTTACATTGCACATGACAGCATGTTGTGGGCACAACTTTAGATGTTTGAAGCTACTAGTCGAGTTACTTACTCGATTTAAAACATATTTCTTTCGTTCTATTTTTTTTATTCAACAGTGAGTGCTCGTGTGAACTTAATCACAATATGGCAGTTGACGATGGTTTAACAGACATTGTTAAGTTCTTAGAAGAAGAGACTCGAGCTGACCTCCTGACCCAAATATTCCTTGACATATACTTTATTTACAATAACAAGTCATTCTAATATTTAAATTTTGTTTTCTAATATATATCACTAGAAAGATAGTGCGGCCTTGCCGCGTCTGATTACCCTCTCCTATGCATTGTGTTTGAGAAAATGGAACTGCATGGGTAAATATATTTGTTGTTGATCATATTAGACAATTCAAAAAAATATATTGTATCATTTTTATTTTGATGTTGCAAAGTAACCATTCAAGACTATTTTTGTTACACCCAATTATACTTCACAATGTCACCTACAAAGCAAGTGAGCTAGGTCTGTGCTCTCTTTGGAGGCCACCTGCTGGTGCTGATTGAATGAAATGCAATGTAGATGGTGCTTTCTACTTGGAGTTGTCTACTGGTGCAACAGGTGGAATTCAAAGGTGGCATGTTCAAATGATACAGAAACTATTTCGATGCGCTGACAATGGAGGCTTTAGCTTATGGAGACGGTCTATCATCTGCTTCTCGTTTGGGAGTTCAGAATTTGTGTGAAAACTGATTGTCAACAACTTGTGCTGTTACGAAAAGATATACTAGTAGTTCAAAAATTTTCACCTATTCTTTAGGAGATTCAGGAAATATGTTGGCTTCAAGTGCTAACAGGCACAAGGAGTGGCAATAAACCCTGCTTGTTTAGCTGCATTGATGTTGAATGTTTGTAATCCTATTTTAACTTAATCAAAGATTACTTTTAATCAAAGACAACTCTCCACTCTCCAGTAGCTCCTTGTAAAAAAGTTTCTATTATATTTAACAGTCAAACTAATGACAATGGTAGAAAAGGAAAGGAAAATTAAATTTAATGGTAAATAAGGGAAGAGTAAAATTTCAGTTGCGAATAAAAGAGAAGAAAATTTTTTGATGGCAAATAAAAAATTTGCTCTTTTAGAAAAGATCTTGGATTTCGAGCTATTGCGCTAAATGACTATACAGTTCATTGTCCGATGCGCCTCACGAGTTAGTAGAGTGGCTGTAAGTTGAAATGCAAATCGTATAGTGCAAGAAAATTGAGAGACCACCGATTGTTCTCTCATAACATAAAATGTCCTTCGGCATTAGTCCAAAGAAAAAGCCAACAACTCATTCTCGTTCTCTTGTAACATAAAAATTCCGTCAGTCAGTTCGGAACCGAGACTGCAGACTCAACAGAAGAATGCACTTTAGAACTCAGAAAATAGCATTTTACTTCGGCATTTAGTTACATGAGAATGTCTCAATAACTGGCTCTTCCTACAAGGCTACAAGTGGAAACATCCACTATTGTCCCTTGAACTAGCAAAGCAACAAATGAAAGAATTCCCACTATTGCAGGTCGGTCAGTTCTGAAACTGTGCTCCAAGTCTGATGCCAACGGTAACTGAATAAGGATACACCCAACTCAAAAAAAAAAGAAAGAAAGAAAAAAGAATAAGGATACACCAAAACATAAATATCCAACAGAGTATGAAGCTCCTAATACGCGCATCCTTTCAAAACTGGCATGAAAGAAATGTGTCAAAATGACAGACTACTGCTCGGCTCAGGCGCTGTGTCTCAGCTCGACGAGCGTTCATGCCTCACGCATACAAGATCATCCAACTTGTTTCCGTCCATCTTGTACAGGGACACACCACCCATTTGGACATGGTGTTCCTGAACCTCCTTTCTTAGCTTCTCGAAAGGGAGCTTTTCCCACTTACTATAGTTTGAGTTCTTCCGTGTCTCGCTCATATCTGAAGTTCCTGATACCGGTCCATAGTCAGGATCCACTGTGCCCCACACCTTGCAATTGCTAAATGGACTCAAATCATCGGGCTGGCCGGTTTCGTGCTTCTTCAAGCGGAAAGCTGCTGCATGTGCTCTTCTGATCTCTTCCTTGCTTGGTATATCTGACCAATCTTCCACCCTTTCGGCCCTCATGGGGGAATGGATTCGAATAACCTGCATGCAGGTAATTATCATTTAGGTCAAGATAATTCTACATATATAGAAAATAAATCAGTGATAACAGGGTGAAAGCTTACACCAAGGCACTCCAGAAGTTGATAATATGCCCGACCTTGCAGTGGATTGTGCCCTTTCCTAGGGGCTGAGAAATATCGTGTCCTGGAAAGATGGAATGGTCAGAGCATACATTTATACGAAAGAGACATTGGAGAATATAGTGCCCAAGTGTCAGATCTGCCAATCAAGAAAAACTAAGTATTGTAGCCATGCATTAACTCACCATTCTGTGTAGCCGGGGTCAACTGTAAAACCATATATGTCAACAATATCACACATGGAAAGTGCCAGTTCTATGGATTTCATGCCGGTTCCTTTAGCACCTCTTCTAAGCACTATACCTTGAAATAGGTAGACAGGATTCGGAAGTTCCTGGAAGTAAAGGAAGTTGTCACATGTTCAATATAAACGAGTCTTTCCATGTCATAACTCATAACTAAGTAAAAATAGTTCAGATGATAAATTCATCTTAACAAAACAATATAATGATATATTACCTTTATCACAGCGTTGATATCTCTGTGCGTCAAACTTTTAATAATAAGTGCCTCATCAGCTGCAAGAGCAACCAGAGTCAAGCATCTAGTTTTTGGATAAACTTGTCAAGGCTCAGAGTTAAAGAAAAATTAACATAATTAATTCCTGTTGCTTCCAACTAAAATATGGCTTCAGTAAGTTAAAACATTAAGGAAAGACAAATAAAAAAATTAGAAGAAAATCAGGATTACAGCATTACAGGAGCCCTTCAGTATTGGTGCCATATTTCGAGCAGCACCCCTAACAACTAGTCGAAAGTCTCTTTTCAACCCAACATGCTTTGCATACTTCTGCAGATTGAAACAAAACTAATATCAGCAGCAAACAGATATGCCACTGTACTCAAAGAAAAGTATTTGTCAGGGCATAGATCCTGGATAAAACATGGCAAGGTCCTGAGCTTAAGAAATAACAATAGGGAATTGACTGGTAGCATAATATGAACGAAGAGCTCAGGGACAAGATGCAAAGAACTGCATAGCTAAGCAAGCTGGTGTACCTAAGTGCAACTCAGATAAATTTCATGAGTGATCCAACGTGATTACCTCATTAACAGGTGCCTCGTTGTCCCGGAAAACAGCATCATGTGCATCAATCTCTTGCCCAAATTCTGTTTTTAAGAGATCTCCTGAGTTACCAACAACTGCACACGTCGCAAACTGCCGTGGATGGAAAGGGGGCTTAGCAGGCAGCAAAATACTAAGAAGCTCATCACAGAGAGTACGATTGTAGCATTTGTTAGTACCTCTGCAAATTTTGAATAACAAAAAAACTTTACTGGTATGCAGATTGATTTCACTTCAAAACGAATAAATGCAATAAGTCACAAGCTTACAGCTGTGCAACCCTTTTTGCAGCGTAATCCAACCATCCATCAGGCCTCACATCCAAGTATTCCCTTGTCAATACAGTGGTCATGTTACGGTACTGCAATCATATTTGTATTGGTATTAACACAAGCATATATACTAACAGAAATGTTGCTAAAAAGGAATGCCCTAACCTGTTCCCATAATAAGATAGTTTCACAGACATCATATTTATATTCTAGAGGTTCAAAAATCTTGAATTGAGCATTGTACTGCAAAAGATTAAGGAAATATTGTCACCAGTAAATACTTGACTCAATATTTTGGGCAACTAACTGCAGCAATTTTTCATGAACATGGAGGAGCACTAACCCAGGTGCTATTTGTTCCTCTAGGAAATTTAAGGACCAGCTTGCAATGATCAATAACATCTGTTGTGAGTCCAAGTCCCCTGCTTGCCTAAAAAAGAAAAAAAAAAGAGTTCAGAAGAAAGATAAAGGGCAACAGAAGCCACAAATAAAAAAGCAACAGGTTTCTCAATTCCAATCTGGGAAAATGGCATTAAAATGCAACAGTTTTCTCAGTTCAAAATATTGCATAATAGCCAACAAAAATTAATACTTACTGAGAATTTAATTAAAATAAGCTTAAAATGGTTTCATGTACATTAATTATTTCTGGGGCAGAAATAGCACAAAAGTTTCCCCAATGTTTATATCAGAATGACCACAAACGACCAGAGTATCTACATGGAATTCACGTCAATAATTACAAAAGGTAAAGGAGAAATAACCATGGCCACACTCAAGGAATATATTCTTTGCCTATTCGAAAGAAAAAAAAAATACTTCTACAGCACATGAAAGTATGATAATTTAACTAGCGTGAGTTTATGGTTGAGCGAGTTTCTATGGTTGTGACAGTATCATAACAAATCCTGCGCTACTTCGAGACCTCCAGTCCGAATACATTGGCAAACTTTTTCTTGTTAGTATGATTAGAACTTCGATTTAGGATGGCAGCATAAGAGCGAAAAAAAACCGATTTTGTTGCCGTTCAATCAAATGTGCAGGAATTAGAAATATTTTCAGTTGTGGGGGACACAAAAGAAAATGATCGCGCTCACGTACCACGCACTGCTGGACGCGGGACTGGAACCCCGCGAGCGCGCGCACGTCGTCGGCGTCCAGATCCAGCTTCCTTCCCGGTGCCCCTGCGGAAGAGCCGAACCCATTATTAGCGGAAGGAAGCTAGCTAGGGTTCGGAAACGCAGGGGGGGGAGAAGGAGGGGAAGCGGGGAAGCACCCGGGCCGGCGAAGAAGGAGGACTGGATAGACAGCACCGCGAGGCAGAAAGCGAGCGCCAGGCCCAGCAGCAGCGTCACCGTGGGACGCCGCTGCGCCGGCGCCGACGACGGCCTCGTCATTGGCGGACGCGGCAGGTCGGAGGCGGGAAGCGGCGCCGCGGTCGATGGGGGAGAAAAGGCACGCTTGTCGCTTGGTCGCAGCAGCGTCGGTCGGGGGAGAGTGGAGTGATAGCCCTCGCTCCGTTCCGAAACTAGGAAATTCACCTGAAACATTCCGTCCACAATCCTTAAATTTCTCCTTTCAAATAGAGTGAAATGCACAACACACTATGTTTTGAGGTCATATTTTCACTTTACACTACTCTTTTCAGTTTTAAATTATTGACATTATTAATTTTTAATATCAATTTTAATCATTTGACTTATTAAAAAAGTTATTCAAATGTATAAAATTTTATTATTATTTGATTTATCATTAGTAAAATTTGAATTACGATTAATTATTTTACACATTGAAACAAAATTTTCGAATAAAATGAATGATCAAAGTTGATATTAAAAATCAACGACGTAAATAATTTAAAACCAGAGGAAGTAGTGTTTAAACTTGTTTACATGAAACACTAGATTTTAGCTCAATATTTTTCACTACCTGTGAATAGGTCATGTAATTAATAGTTTGTCAATCGCTACTTATATGAACAAGTTAACATTTTTATATGATTAGTGTATCTAAAACACTCTTTCAAATAGCTTAATCAAATTTTGACTACTTCCCCTGTCTTAAAATAACTTTACATATGTGTATAGTCATACATATTTGGACCTTTTAAATTCCTAGAACACCTTATTATTATGGTAAGTATTGAGGCCAGAAATGTTTGTAAACAGAGGAAGTAGAATAACAAATAAGCTGGAACAGACGTAGCAGGTTGCAATGATAATTCACATGTGGGAAACAGTTTTATGTTTGATTTGACCCTTTTTTATAGTATAAGCTAGGCCTGTTCGGATGCCATCTTAATGGCGGCAGCGTTTTGCTGCGGCTGATGCTGGCCGTTGCTTTTTTACTGTACTGGTAACTCGCTACAGTAAAACGCGCAGCGATAAAACGTCACAAGTAGGAGAAACGAACGTGCTCGCTGTTTTTTAAAAAAATAAAAAGAAGAAGAAGAAAAAGCAGCACATGGTATTTTGGCGCC